>JASANE010008655.1:0-97157 GCA_030248225.1 Trileptium ribeirensis
CTTCCATACCTACTTCGTTCAGTTACGTATTGCTCAGAAGGATGCAAGCTTAGTAAAAGAGTGTTGTGTTGCTTTCATAATCACGTTCATTCCGTGCGGTTCGAAAACTAGATCCAAAAGTCTTAGACAACAGAAAATGTGGTCCTTTTCATTTCTGCTTCATGTGCAAATACTTCCAAATTGCTTGCAATTCGCCCACAAGCGGATTCACATGATTACAAAATTACTTCCAAGGCATAGTCAGATGTCTTACGTTTAAGTCGAACACCTGCCAACTTTTGCTGAAGGCTGTAGTCTCTTGATAAGGCCATCCCATAAAGGCATTTGTTATCTAGCTGTAATATGGCTTCTCGAGCGGATATTCAGTCATTTTCCAACACTGTTTCTGTTACGAATTCGCAGAATTATTATACATTAGCTGCTTTGGAAACTGTTTTGTCGCTAAGTCATCACCGGGTTACAGTCAATAAAATAACCGGGTCACCGATTTACAGTATCATGACCCGGTTTCATCTCTGGTTGAACCGCTTTGTATTGCAGCCATATGACCGATATAAAACGTTTATACATATATTTCACAAGCCGATAGGTACTACGAATCTCATGGTGTTGAAATACTAAAACTGAGCATTTTCAAAAATATTATACTGAATTACGCCTAGTTCTTCTGGTTAACGGAAGATTCATCACGATCCGATCGGACAATACAAAATTGGTTCATCTCACAAATATATATTCCTCAAGATTTTAGTTTCGTTTCTACTTTCTTATTCCAATCCATTCGCATAACAATGGACAAGGCAGGCTTATGTTAGCTTTCGTGGGCCGTGGCTGCGTACTTTTCTAAAAATAACATAAAAAAAAATTTTTGAAACCGAACAGTAAGTTATGTCTACTCTTGCTCTAACGGCAAATGTGGTATTTCAAGGCGTGAAAACATTAAAATAATTATGAAACTCTGTATGGCTCAGTTTCACATCGTCCTTTGGTGTTTGTCCTAACCACAGTATAAGTAGTCATATCTACCTGGAGAGGCAAGACGTAACATTGCCACGGTAGTGACGAAAAATCTCGAAGATTGAAATTTAAAAAAATATGCGAAGCTGAAGAAACTACTTAAGCCGGTACTTCCGAGCTTCAATGTAAATAAGTTGTCTTTAGTAATCGTAAAGCATTGTTGCTACTTACGACAGTGTTGCCGTTAGTTGTTATGGTTATATTAAAATTATTGTTTTGCTTAACATATTGGTGGAGCCAAACACGAGATTTACAAGTGGTAAAACCGACGTAATTTGAAACAGCGCTAACATTCTGGCATATTCCGCATGATCAAATCGTTCAATGCGGTCGCTGAAGAAAAGAAGCCCGGCTGCTTGAAAATTAAAAAAATTGTATGAAAAAATTTGATTATTTGATTAACAATCTAGTCGTGAGCAAAAAAGTACCTGATTTTTCACCCTGACGTTCGCTTAACAACGTCTATCACTCAAGGTGTGATCACCATTCGATCACAATCGGCATTCAAGTTGGGATTTCAACCGTCATGGTATGCAATCAAACCACGCTCGTTGATATCATTGCCTAGTGGTAATTAACCCGATTTTGGCAAATAGACAGTCAACGTCAGGCGAATATCAAACGCAACCGAGCATACCCGATACTTGGTTTGCCCAGATTCATTCACCTTCTTAAACGGGCAACGAGTACAACGGGCATAAGTTGGTTCAACGACAACCCAAATGACACGGCTGTCGTGTGGCAACGACGCATGTACGGTCAACAAATTCTGCCAAGTGATTGCCACAACACGATCGTTCAAACAAATCAAATATAGTTGATTTTCGATTCAATCGCTCATAACACTCCTCGCTGTCGTAATGCAGCTCAACCAACCGATGTGTCAAAACTAGTCCAGTCGCTCGCAGCTGGTTCCTAAACTCTCTATGACAGCACATTGGGCCTTACTGAGAGATCAATCATCGGTCGTCTAGGCAAGCAACGTGCCTTATATTCCTTCTCGTTATTTGTGCCGACGTCGAACTCATTTCACAGCAGCAGGAACTCGAACAATTGCTGGTATTCTTAACGACGAAGATGACGATATCATACTGACGCCAACAAAGCGCCTCATCGTCGAGGCACCCGAACTGGAGAACAAAAAGGCTGTCCAGTTAGAGCTAGAACAAATTCAACGTTCAGCAGCCACACCAGCTCTGCTCGAACAGACGTGAATCGAAATCAATCTAATTTTTCCGAAAAGGACGTCCGTGCACGGTTCGAACTGATCGAGCAGCTGTTGGATCAGACTCCGTTCGATGTTAAAACGAGGTCTTCTTCACGCCTTACCCATGCTCATCATCACAGACAGATGAGCCAAGACAGCCAACAGCTACGATATAATCAAATCAACCATCGTCACACATCTAAGCAAAGGTCAGGGCCGCAAGCTACGTGAATTCCTCCAGATTCAAGACCTCGGTGATATAAAACGAGCAATCAAAACTAGACATTTATCCCACGTTGCGTTACAGCCAACGGTTCTGTGCTCAAAGTTAATCGCACTCGGTCCTCATGCTTTGAACTGGATGGTCAGCGATCAACATTTCAATGGACATGATATATTGCAGGTGTGTCAATGCCGATCTTCGGATATGCTTTTCTTAATAAAAATGCTTTGGCTATCGACTGCCTTAACAAAAGCTTAATTCGGATAGACAGTGATAATAAACAATTTGTATCGTGTGGCAATTGAAAAATCATCGTCAGAGCGATCAGCAGCAACGGTTTCGAGGCTGCGGTCGAAACGGTTATATAATCTGTGAACAAATGTTTATGAACTTTACTCAAAAAATTTCGAATTCGTTTTCAGGCCACTCGATTCAAATTATATCGTTACGCACCCGGTTTAACATTACACCCTCACAACAGATCAACCGTATTTCGACTGTTGTTACATACATGTATCGGAAAGAGACATTAAAACAGAAGCAACTGCAAGGTGTCGTGTATTGAGACGAATCACCATGCACAACTCCTATTCACATGGCTCCCTTTTCCAAACCCGTCAACCAATGGAGGCTAATTGGCGACCACCGGCAGCTCATTCATGATCGTTATTGGATGCACAAAATCGCGGATATGACGAAAAATTTTTATTGGTGCAATGTATTTTCGAACCTCGACTTAGTCGGTGCGTTCAACCAGACCCGGTGGCCAACGAAGAACAGCTGAAAAGAGCTGTCGCAACGCTGTTCGGACTGTTCATCTTACGTTGTATGCCATTCAATGTACGACACGCATCACAAAATTTTGAACGGTTGTTGGACGTTGTGATGCAATTTTTTTCTTTCGTGAAAGCCTACTTCGACCATGTTATTGCATGCAAAACGGAAGAGGAACACTTTCGTCGTCTGCAAGTGATGCTGGAAACATTTAAATAATTCAACCGCCACTTCAAGCCTGCAAAGTCCGAATTTTTCAAGCCGGCTGCTAACATTGTCCATGCCAACATCTCCAAAGCCGGACTGAAGAAATTAGCTGATAAACTTTTAGGAATCGCCGGTTTTCTTTACCGACAAGGGTAAAAGAACTCGGATGATTTCTTGAAATCATCGGATTCTACCAGAGATTCATCCGCAACTTTTCGGCTATAACTGCACCGCTTACCTCGTTGAGCCGCAACACAAAAAATTCTAACGTGACTGTTCAAGGAACAACGTTTCGAAACAGGCATTTGAGAAATTGAAAGCGGCTCTAAAATCGAGCGTAACGTTGGCGTTTCCGGACAATTTTGCCAAGCTTGAATTCACAGTCAATGCTTCAACAAAAGCAGCTGTAGTCGTCCTCAATCAAATCAAAAACGGCACAACACAACCAGTCGCACTGTTCTCTGGCAAGTCCACCGATACAGAATCAAGCAAATCCGCATTCGATATGGAGTTATTTGCTATTTTCCTTGCGGTTAAACATTTTCTTTGGCTCATGGGTGTCGATTTCGTCATCAAAACTTATGCGTGAGTAAACTTAAGGTGACCCCGCCAACCATCCTATTCTGTCATTACCGATATCGAATCGCAAACCCTTGTTACAGAAAACAGGCTTAATTTCATTCGGTTTTTCGCTAACCGAAAATTGGCAAAATCAAATTCAAGTGCCAGAAATTAGACCTTGTGTTCGAACAGAATTTTGGCGATTTCAGTTTGCAGAAATTCTGTTCCCTAATGTATTATCATTTAAATTTGGATTATACAGTGTTCGCGAACAAATTTAATGCAAAAGTGACGTCACAATCAAATCGACAAATTTTCGTTCTCAAACATTTGGGTAATTTTACTTCAATTTTCGCGAACACAAAATGGTTAGATTTCAATCGCGAGCGCTGTGTTCGCGAACAGTTTTACGCCGAATTTCAATTGACCAAAAAGCGTTCCGTAACAAATTTTATCCAAAAATACAAAATAGGATGGTTGCCGGGGTCATTTTAAGTTTACTCGCGCATTATCACAAGCAGCTGGTACATGCTCTCACCATGAAAACACGAATAGCAGGCCACATTTTTACAGAGTTCAACTGCCTAATCGAATTCATCGCTGATCAGCGCAACATCGTTGCCGACGCTCTATCGCGAACAGCAACCGCAGTAGCGGTAGTATTCGACCGTGACCTGATGACACAGCTCTTAACAAGTTCTATTCAGAAACTATGCTTACTCTCCACATAATATCGTGTGGCGATTCAACAATCATGTGCGACGCCTCCCAAAACCAATTGTGTCCTTACGTTCCACAATCAATACAAATGCAACTCTCCAAGGACGTTCACGGTGTTTCGCACCCCGTCTGAGCCTCATAACGTAAGATGACCGAACCATTTTGGCTTCGAATCAAGTAAGACAAAGCACTGTGAACAATGTCGATAGTAAGAAACCACCCGACATACGAAATCAGCAGTCGGATCAATTCTCACCAGCAGTCGGATCAATACTCACGAAGTCTTAAATCCGTACGGTGCTCATCGATATTGTAGGACATTTGCCGCCATCAAACGGTTATCGGTACCTTGTCACGGTCACAGATCTTTTCACCTGTTGGGCCGAAGCAATTTCGGTGGTGGAATAACGACATCATCAGTCGTAACCGAGTTCTTGCATGGATGAGTAGCACGGTTTAATATCCTTGGGATACTCATTTGCGATCTGGGATCACAATTCGAATTAACGATGTAGAGTGACTTGACCAAGCAACCGGCCATCAAGGGTAAACGTACAACGGCATTGCACCCAGCGTTCAATGGCGCAGCTAAATCCATCGCATCCTCAAGGTAGCGCTCACCGCGCATACCAAAAACCGATCTTGGTATCAGGCGCTTCTGGTGACCATGGTTGGAATACGATCAATCGTCAACAAAGATGGTTACGGCCCACCACAATTGGCACACGGCACCTCAGTCGAGTTGCCTCATCAGTTTTCCGTAAAATGATCCGAAAGTCAACGATGTAAATCTACAGTTTATGTGTGACTTTTTCAAATAAACGGCAATTTCTATCCTTCTGTTCGGGAATATTTAACCACATTATTCGTTCCAAGAAGTTGATGTCGTCGGAGTACGCATGGACTCGAAACGAGATCTATCGTTCAATGCAACAATGATATGCCGGTCCAAACAAAGTCGTCGCCAATGACGATAAAACAATCACAATCAATGTTGACTGCGTAACAAACAAGGTGCTCATCGATCGATGTAAGCCCGCTATTTCAGAAGATTGTCTTTGTAGCAGCGAGATGCGCAGCAACCCCAAGGGCACAAAGGTATTCGAAGCCACCACACAAAGGCAGATGAGCATCATCCATACCCACTGGATCAATTGTCACGACAAAATTTCCTGGTTTGTTGTTGGAAAAAACCAGCCACCACAAAGTTTGTGCAGTTTTTCTCGACAAACAAGGTAGCGTTTATACCTTCCAACGGCATTTTCTCTTTCGACGGCCCCTACACGGGCAAGCACAGAGGCGTTCAGCATGCCATGCGTTTGGCAACAGAAGCAGTTGGCGTCCAATATTCCGTCAAAACGATTCGTTTTATCAACGACTAAATATCCAGTATTTCGATACATAGGCTTCGCTTCTAGCGAAGGGGTGATGTAGTGACGAAAAATCTTGAAGAGCTTTGTATTTAGGCTAAATAAGTAAATAAATAAATGTTGCGTGAATCGAAAGAAACAATAATTAAATTTTATTGCCTGTACAAAACTGAACGGTCCGTTGTAGCCGTAACATGTATGGAACAGGTTGTATACGTAGGTTAGAGCGTCCGACCCACAGATGGCTTTATTCTTATCATCAATAATGTATGTTAGTATACCTCTTGACGGGAGCAAGTGTCGGTAGTCATTAAGCTGCATGCTCTACAAACGGTCCAAACGTAGCAGCTCGTAAACCAGCGCAGTATATACGTTAAGTTCTGGTTATTCCATATGTACATACTTGTTATTTCAGAAGACGAATACACAACTAGGAGTCAAGCTTAAGTTTTATAATTGCAGAAAAAACCTAATTGTATACAATTTCGAAATTCCGCTGTAGTACTCCTTTAATACACTTTTCGCAGCACGTTAAATATAACAGTGAAGCATTTTCCCTCCTCGATGCTTAAGTACCCTTGCACGCTGTTTCCGATATACCAAGAGCCGGCTCGCACGGAAGCTTTATGGTTAGTGTATATGAATACCAAATAGCTACTGACATTTGTGATATCGGTTTGAGTAAATCCGTAAGGGACAGACAAATGGTTAGCATGCGTTGTGGAATATTATACAGTGAGTAAGTTTACACTGCGTAACACGTAAATGTCCGTTTTATGGGGCCATTTAGCCAAGACTGTAGTAAAAAATAGCTCTCTCTAGTACCTCTACTGCCGGCGTAATTCTTATCGTTACGTTTTCAGTTGGCAATATCTACACTACAGTTGAAAATTTTCCTGCCAATATTGAGATACTCCAATTAATTTTAGTTACGCCATAAAAGAATTACCGTTTCGGTTCGCATAGTAAATTTTTGTTTTCTTATTTTCAATACACACGCCAACTTGTTAATGGTAACGATTCTGATTATGTCGCAACCTAAAATTATCACAGAATCTATTAAAGATATTACAACTTACATGGAACATACTGAAATAGATAAAGTTACTTCACACAATGATTTAATCTTTCGACTAGCGCAGCAATTTCCTTTGTTTTTCTACTTTTGAATGCACACGCCAAGTTAGTATTGATTTTTGTTGTATTGTTGCGTAAAAATACCACAAATTCTTTGAAAGAAAAGTAGTGCGACTTTTGTCAGAAAATAGTCTTTGTTGCAGGCATAAGAAACTTTTTCGTAGTTAGTTAATTTATTTGTGGATGAAGCCTATTTTTTGTTCTTCTTGTCACAGCATTTGCTAAGTGAAGAACCATCGAAGATACAGTTCTCTGTTGGCTATTTTTCAAGTCAGCCTGTTGCTGACATTCTAATTCTCTTTTGCTTTTTCATTTGTATAATCGATGCGGCGTACTATTGGTACAATATTTCGTTTGTGCTATAATTTTATATATATTACAAGCTTTATGCTATATTAAAATCATTTACTAACTATGTGATCTGCTGGGACCAATGGTTGTCAAGAAAATCGTTTGTAGTATAATATAGCTCGGTCGGTATATGTTATAAAAGATGATTCCACAAAAATTGATAAACTTGTTTATTAGATTCCAAAAATATGCACAAAATGTGGTCCACAAAATGTTTAGAAATCGCAATGGAACGTTACCAAAGATGCGTTGTGTTGAAATATACAAACACAAACATTTATGAAAAACTGAAAAATATTACTGTTCGTGAAGGTTATCTAGGGCAGCGTTCGCTAAGCTTTCTGTTGGTAGCGGTCATTGTATTTATTTGTATCTTGCTATCGTAAATGGAAAGAATGGTATAAGGTACTGAGCCTACGCGACTAACCTAATACAACATTATATTTGTTGTTGCGGAAAAAGTATTATTGTTTCTCTATAGGGTTTTAAGTAAAAGTGGAGTATCCAGTTATTCCAATACAATTGTAATGTACTCTTAAATAGTATCGTAGCTCTTATTTCTTATCGTAAATAGGTTTTATGGTAATAACACTAGATAAGTGGTATGCTAGTTAATGACGCATATGCAATGACGATTTGAACCGGAGTATCTATCCGATAAAAATGTCAGCTGGCAAAAGTTACCGATTTTGTCCAAAACAGAGTGTGACCACTTGTTTCTCAGGAGAGATGTATGTATGAAGTTAATACTTCTAACATGATACCCAACGATACACTTACTGCGAAAATTTGATAGAAATCTGCGCACTTGCTACCAAGATACAAACCCAATAACTAACCTCAGATTGATTTTCAATTTAAGATGAGCTTGAGTTGCTTGTTTCTTCACAAGACGAGGTATAGATGCATGGGGTCCAAGTAACCCTGAAATGGAGTAAGTTGTAACGTGAGAAAAAGAACAGCCTAGAGCGGACGATTCGGGGGCGGCAGCACCACATACTTGGAATTAGGCTTAGTGTATGTCTTATATATAAAAAGCTAAACATAGGCTAAGGTTAAGGTAAAAAGTAGCGAATTTATAGAGCACGGTTTGGCCTACATAGACTTAAGCCCCTTAGGGTTACTTTGGCCGCTGCCGGGATGACTTGTGTTCGCATCTATGGGAGATTTTGAGCCAAAGTCGCTAAATCGTTGCCAAGATGCAGACGATAAAACCAATATTTTGGCTGACTTTGGGTTCGAAACTTAATCCCAACCATTTTTGCGGACAGATCTGGCTGTAGTCCCATATTAAAAAATGCAAAAATATTAACAGCAGCTAGACGTGATTCTGAAAGAGTACAAAATTATTTGGATATTTGGTGTTGCATGGTTAGTTTGAAATTTGTTAAAAGTAGTGAAAGGCGCAACGATAGAACTGTATGCTGCATACACAATTGTATTATGACCTACCCTTCATTTCCATATGATTCAGAAACAGCACATTTAGCTTAATTTTGTGCATTAAGGCACGCTAAAGGTAGTTGAGAGAAACAATGCGCAGTTTAATAAAACGACAGTTGAAACAACACTTCAATCCATATGCGTTTTTGCATCTTGATGAGCCAGCTTAGAAATTTCTTCGGCGTACCAGAACTTTGGTCGGCTAGTCCTAGCCTGCGGTAAGCTATTATAATGCCATCTCCATCATCTTGGCTTAAAAAGCAGCATTGTATTAAGAAGACGATGAATATTATAATTTTCCTTATTTCTATACCAATAATCGTGCGCAAAATATCATTGATCTCTAAAGTTATCAGTTGTGACGCATGTCGGGCTGGTTTTGTTCAATGTCTTATAATTGAATTACTAACAATAACCTAGTAATCAGGTTTAACAAGGTTTCTTTTCAGATATATACAGAAATAAACACACACACATATACATCAATGTAGCTAAATTTAGATGTTTAGTAAAGGTTTATATACAGTAGCAGACGGAAATAAATTGATTCAAATAGTCGGCTGTTCCAAAGAACATTGGCATCACGAGAGATTTGTATCGAATTTTTAAATGTGATACTGTTTGTTCAATTAAAAAAATCTGAACAAGGTTTCCTCCCCTACCGTACTAATCCTTGCTTCGAATAATCGCATAAAAGGTTTTACTTCTTTAAGCGTTATAGGTTAAGCCTAAGACGCAGTCTAAAATTAAGTCTAATGCTAAGATTAATCCAAAGCATGGCATGGACTCACAATAATACTTTAATTTTTTGTGCTTTGGAATGCACTCCTGTCAAGTTCCCCCGTTGTTAAAAGGGAGGAAACTAGACACGATCCGAAAATTTTTCCTTTCATTATGTGTTACATCTCTTGGACATTTGAAAAAAAGACAAACAATTTGCGTTAATATTTGTAATAATATAATGACGATTAAAATTTTATATGCAATTTTTTACAAAAAATTTTTTTAACAATTTCGATTGGTTAATTAATTGCTTTTATCGCAGATATATCAGCATTTTTCGTTCGCGCTTTTGGGGGGGGTAAATGTGGCGTAAGAGCAGTGTATGCGTATTGGTGAATTACAAGTAACCATAGTTAATTTTTATAATATACATGTGTTGAATATTACTCACTTTTTGTTCAGGGCTTTGCCGCCAAGTCGCAGTGCAAAAGCTAAGCTTTTAAAGCTTCCAGTAAATTGTGCCTGAAGAACAACACACCCACTAAGAAACGACGTAAAAATTTTGCGCAGCAGCAAACCAACGTGCCATTTGATTTATCAGTTTATTATAGCAAGAGTTCATAATTAATATTTGTGGGAGCGTATAATAATTCATGAGTACGGCGAGTGTAATACCCTTCTTAAGCAATTGTAAATGATGACTTGGTTAGAACGACCAGTGCTTCGTTTGAAACGCATTATAGCATTATATTTATCATATTTCTTGACGAACAGCGTTCGCGTACTCCACCTAGCTACGAAGTTGTAATATTGGTATCAGAGTAGAGAACTAGCATTAGTACCGGATGTGACCCATTTTTTAAAGAACCAAACTCTCGATGACAACTTACGCACTGATATTTTGTATAGCTTGTTAGTCAAAAATTTAGAACATATCTATCGCATTATATCCTTGCTTCAAAAGCAATGTCATCGACAATAATTAGTCAAATACAGCAACAGCACAGCGATCACTGTCTGCAGCAACGGTCGGCGGTTAACTATGAGCCAATGGCGAAGTTTGACACTCGAGGATGGGCAACAAATTCTAACAGTAACACAGGCAATAATCCAACTTATCACTTGGATAATTTCAACCAGAGCGCTACGAAAAGTTGTACTGACTCGCGCTCAGGACATAAGCAAAACTTGGCATGTTTCACAAATGAGCCAGCAATTTCAAATGTCATGGCGGTCGCAAAATCGAAACCCGTATCCAACAAACGTGGAAGGGGCCGACACGTTACGTCGTTGTACCGATGGGGATGTTCCGTGCGCGCAATAGGCTTCTCCGAAGCGGGAAAACGGGCCTTGGTCATCCTCGGAGGAATTACTTGCGGATTTCTTGGATTTTCGGTACTCCTTGTTGTGCTTTGTCTTAAAGATCAGCAGAATTCCGATGTCCAAATTGTGTTTAGCAATAAAATTCGTCACGACTACGTTGAGTTAAAGGTAAGCGTTTTATTATTTTTGTACATGTGGCCGGCGGGATATTAATCAAATTTAGACTATTAGCTCAGTGAACCCCTTATAGCATAATGTATCACACATAATACAACGTGCATTGTTGAACGATACACTTGCCGTGCTTGTCTTACGTTGTGGTTTGCACGCGCGTTGTTATTCTTTAAAGAACCTTTTTAAACAGATCATAGATGGCATAATGGCTAGCGTACGAGGCTCCCAACTAAACGATACAGGTTCAACCCGCCGCTCCGGCAAAAGTTTCTTCGACGTTGCAAGAAATACAGATTAGTTTAGTGACAAAGACATAAAAGTGATGAAAACACCATATCAGGAAAAAAGAGAACAAATAATTGTAATATATGGATACTGCTCTTTAGAGATTGACCACAGATTCACAGTTTCACTCATCCATTTTATTGTCATCACGACAGCTGAAAGTGCTAAAATTCATAAAGTGTTATTTGCAAAATCCATCCCATTGACGCCTCGTACCCCCCCCCGATTTCTCGGAACCCCACCCGAGGCCTCCGTTCACCCCCACCCGAGGCCTACGACATCCCTGAGAGCCTGGGTTACTACCAATGCGTCTGAAATTTTATAAATAAGAAAGAGTCCACCATGCACGCACTTACTGTAATAGTGAAAATTAAGAACCGGATTTTTTTATTATTACGAAATTGCATGTAAATTTTTTCCTACACCGAGTTCACCGTAGGCGCAGGCACTATAATTAGGGACAATAAAGAACCAGAATTATTTATGACACTAAAATGTGGTTAAATATTTCTGAACTAAAAGGCAGTCCACTATGCGCGCGGGAACTTAAAAAGGAGACAGATAACAAGAATTTTCATATGATACTAAAATGAGGCTAAAAATTTCTAAGCTAAATATCTGAACTAAAACAGTCCACTATGCGCGTGCGATCTAAACATAATGGGGACAACAAAGAACTACACTTCTTTATATGATACTAAGTGACTCCAAAAATTTCTGAATTAAAAACAGTCGACTATGCACGTGGGAAATTATAGTAGGGACAACAAAGAATCAGAATTTATATATTTATGATACTAAAATGAATGTCTAAAAATTTCCAAATTTGACAGAGCGAATCTACCATACACACAAGAACTATAATAGAGACAATAATGCGACATTTACCTTAAGATGTCGTGGCACTAGGGCCGGACTTTGTTACATTCAGTCATAACGTTCGGCTTGGCTAGCCTGGTCCAGCCGTTGTGACATTTTACGGGCCGCGCTAGGCCATATTAATATGAAAGCTATTGCCCTAGCTGGGCTCCAAAATAATCAGTAGGGCCGGCCTGGACTTATCCTATACAGTATATATATAAATTACCTTTACACACAGATACCATTTTGGGTTCTTGCGTGATTTATAGTAGCTAGCTTTAGTTAGATCAGTAAAGTTTCCGCAAGTTTCAACGCTGTTTTCTTACACTAAATCACTTTGATCCATTAGGTTTCGATGCTGGTTACCTACTAAAGCTCGGACTCCTGCTTAAGACAACTTTACTCTCTGCACGCTCCTCTCTAACCCTTCCCCCCGACGCGTGATATATAAATCACTGAACGCAGTAGATGTCGATCGGGGACTTGTCATCCGTAAGGGTTGGAGAATGGGAACCTCCCTACCCCAAACCCAAATTTACCCCTCTAAAGGATTTCCACCCCCTCCTTGCCACTGCACGCCGAATACTTGTGGAAACTATGGCTACGATGGAGAGATAATACTAAAGAAGTGGATCTACTGTTAGGCATGACCAAAACAAGCGGAAGGGCAGCAACATATATAAGCGTAAATGCATGAGTTCCGAGGTTTGAGAGGTGTCAGCAAGCTACCGCGGGAGGGTGGTGCGACGGCGTCGGCGTTGGGGACGGAATCTTGGGTGCTGAGGGAGGGGTGGAACGGTAGTCCGGGGGAATATGCGTGGCCTTCGCCGCCTATGTGTTCGTCGCCTGCAGCACTGCTAACCAGTTGGGATGTCGTCGCTTAGCGCTACCTAGAGGGAGTCCTATGCCCAAGGGATAATCCCTTATGCGCATGTACGTATATAACACAAAACGTAACGCGCTGCGCGTGCGTCTAGTAGTGCGAACTCTTGAAGTGGCCGAGATTTCACGGAAACTCACTGGGATACAGAGACATCACTTAGAAACACAAACCAATAAAAGCATTTCTTTTTAACGTTCACTCTATATACATGAACGTCTGCATCGTATAACGAACTACCTCCAGAAAATATACAAATATCACGATAAGCTGTTTTATCACTCTGTATGGTTCAAACGGCTTCAAAGTTTAAGTTAAATATTCGCTTTACATATTTGTTAGACAGTCGGTATTTGATATTTAATAAAAATAAAAAGTATAGAAACCAGCCGTTAGCGTGTAAACCAATAAAGTAACTATTTAGTATCACTGAAATTAGTACTAAACAAATACGCCCCAAATGCACAACGCCGTCAATTAACATAAGATACGTGGCCCAGCACGACCAATACAAACGTATGCTATAGCTAGTTTGTGCAGTTTACTCTGCAAGGGCATGGGTCGACTATGCCAAAACGTGACTGACCGGATTTGACTGTGTGACTGAATCCGGCCCTAGAGCACATATGTTAAGCTAAATGATGCTTAAAGAATGAGCGTTTTGTATGATATATGCGGACCAAAACGTATTCATTTACACTTTTGAATGGACAAATTGTTATATACTAGATTCAAGATTAAGAGCTATACATGGCACACTTAATTGTGCTATAAACCGAAATGTTTTACAGCATCTAGTTTGGTATTACGCCCTAAAAGTAGCAAAACTTAAAACAGGTGCAACATATGCTCGAATTGAACGTTGTGTTAACGTACCGTGCACTATTTATGTGTCGTTTCATTGGCTAAGAACAGAAATCAATCGAAAAAATCATTAAAATCTTGGTTAGGAAATCCAAGGTCACGACAACCATTATTTTGCCTTCTGTCGCTATAAGTTTGATGTGGTTCCCTGGAGGTATTAAAATTAGCTGCACTGAAAGTTGAGGATCAATTTATTCAAAGAAGTCTTTGAGAACTTTTGCTTCAATGGGTTCATCGGATTGCGAGTGCAGCTATAAAATACACTGGGCACAACAGCTATTTTATTATCAAAATCGTTTACTCTATACATGCACACAATCCGAAGTCACAGCGGAGTATAGGGGATGCTTGGGAGGGGTGGTCATCACGGGAGGGAAAACAAATATTCGAAGTTTTTTCGACTCGCATTTTTTTTCATTTTTGCCGATTTCCCCCCGATTTTTGCAAATCTTCTTTCGCTATTTGCCAATTTCTCTCAATTTTTACTTATTTTCCCTCTACTTTTGCCTAGTTTTGCTAAAATTTTCCACGAGACTGGGCGCGCGTGGGTCGTACGGAGGTACAGGAGATCACTGTACTTCGCGGGGAGATCGGCGCTCCGGAAAGGGGGTCCAAACCTCAGGGGGATAATATTCTCTCTTCCCATGAGCATGTTTGGTTTACTCTATATATAACTAATGTATTGATAGTTACATTTTATTATTTAGCATTGTAAATAACTAGGTTTTGCATATTGTATAATGGAACAAATAATTTTCAGAGAAACTGCGTCTGTGACCCCAACGCTCCCAGCTAGATTTCTAGACCCCGCAAAATTTTAAAATTAAATGTGTTTTTAAAGACTTCACTGGTTTCAAGCCTATCTACTTATATCTATAAGCGACTAGAATAATCTGTAGTGCCTCAGACCTAACCTATTCGGACAGTTGTAGTTTTATAAAAGTTTCAGCAATCCTTTATCACCTTTTTATAATGATGATACTTTTATATCATATTTTTTTGTTTCAGAAATATCCTCTTGAGGGCATGTATCTTGTTCTTGTGAGTGCCGGTCTTGACGCTGCGCTGTTCCTTATCTACTCGGCTGGATGGACATGTCATTCCCAAACGTGCTTCAAATTGTTTATTCACGTTGCATTCTTTGATTTTATTTTTACTACAATGGGTTGTTTGGTTGTATTTTTGACTCAATACAAAGTTGTCAATCGATTGGATGCTGATTTTAAAGTAAGATTATGATGGTCACAATTAAACGCTAGATATTACGAATGTTATAGCGTACAAACAGATTAGGGAAAGGATACGACAGTAGACCCATTTTCATAATGATAATTAATGCCTCACTTAAATGTTTAGTTCTGGTATTTGTGAGCAACTATAATTGAAAATACGATATGTAGTTGTAAAAATATTAAAATCAGTGTAAAATACATTGATTTTGCTGTTTTAATCAATGACGTGAGAATATATAAATTATACCCGTTTGTCATGCGTAGTTTTAAGCTTAACATAAGATTTCATTCATGTTGGGGTGTGCTGTCAGACACCGTGTTTCATGCAGGCAGTACTGCATGTCAATGCTTTTTTATAGGCGACATTAAGGTCCATCTATTCCTCTATTTACCAGGACGAATAATTGATAGATTATATATTGTGCTTCTTTCACACCTCATAAATAGAATCCAACTGCAGAAGTTGTATCCACTAACCGAAATTCCAGTGGTGGCAGAACGAAGGCATAGAAACACACCAAAAATAATACTAGGCTTAAAATCACAAAACGGTATCGTAGTTTTCAGCACTTTTGTATAATCGTTTTTGTCGTTCGCTGTCAATACAATAGGTTTCTTCGGCAATGAGCGGAGATGTGCTCCTTTACAATAGACTTTTAGAACCGTAATTTTGACCTGACAATAAATAAATATGAACTGGAGTCTGGCATATGGCTAAATATCTATGTCGGCAGAGCAAACTAGCGCAAAAATACTTTGTGTTACCGAAACCTAACGAATACATTTCGAATCGCCGCAAAGACTCACCAGTAAAAAACCAACTAACTACTTTGTCTCGACCTACATGATTTTTATCCCGACCTAAATAAATTTGATCCCGTCGTAGATAAATTTTGATCCGGCCTTGGATCAATTTTGATCCCGACGTAAATAAATTTTGTTCCCGTCCTAGATAAATTTTAATCAGGTCCTACATAAATTTTAACCTTGATCAATAAAAATCATCCCGACCAATAGTTTCATCCCTATCAACATAAATTTTCAACAAGTCCCATACAAATTTTGATCAAGTTCTACATTTTCCTGTATAGAAATTAACTATATAGAAGTATTTTGCATTAAAGCATAAAGCTCGTACATGTTTTTTGTTTGTTATTTTACCTTTTTTCCTTATATTTTTCCATACTTGTTCTGTCGAACAATCCGTTAAAAATGACTGATACATGATACTACGGCCATGCTTTTCAAGTGGTTTTCCCAAAACATAAAGTACTCGACCAATTATAAAAAATGCAGTAAATTTGCAAATAAAAAATGCAATAAATTTGCAAATTATAGTATAAAGTTTTAATCCAGTGGCTGATACAAAGAATCGAATGTTCTTAGCAGATTTACGCGAAGCAAATTTACAACTTAAAAAGCAATGTATATTCCAATGTGATATCCTAAGATATTTTCGGCTCAGTTATAAAATCTGTGCCAAATTCGTCCACATGTTGTATCATTAACGAACATATAATACTAAATTTCATAGAAGAACTCCAACAGAAATGCCGGAACTTCATTCCAAAAACGCTTGCCTTTCTTGAAGAAATGATAAGATTGCTTTTCAAAGGTAGGGATTTCCCACAGAGAAGGTAAAAATACTTTTGAAGAGCGCCAAACTTTGCTGAAGAAACGCTCAAATTTATTTTCAAAAAAATACGCAACTTTTTTAAAAACACTGAAATATTTTTTCAATAATGCCGATGGTCATGGTAAAGCCGAAATTTCCTTTAATTCTTTTTGAATATTCTTCCTTTTTAGATATTTTTTATTTTTTAATTTAAAGAAATGCCGATATTTCGTTTGAAAAATGGAGCATTTCCCAGAGAATTTGCCGAAATTTCAATTAAAAAAGCCGATATTTCCCGAAGAAATGCTCCAATATCTTTCCAAAGATGTCTAATTTTACCTAAGCAAACACTGACATCTTTTAAAAAAGCCATATTCTAACAAATAAATATCAAAATTATCCTTTCATTGCGGGACATTCCCAGCTGAGCTAATTTTCCGAAATGCATTAGCATATTTCCATCAGAAGTCTAAAAGATATAGGTCGCATATGTATATAATCAGGCTTATGGCTGAAAATTTTTATGTAAGCGACAAATGAAAGCAGAGTTTACCAGTGAAAAGACAATTTATCCCAATGATACTGAGGTTTTGAACTCTTATGCCCGAAAAACCTTATGCGATTTATAATTTTAAACTTTGTCTCCTATTTTATCAGGGTATACATGTCAACAAAAATGTGTGTTCAATTTATCACAAAATAGGAGTTACACAAAGCGGGTTGTTACCTCTTTATTTTTCATACAGATGACTACAGGTATAAGACACCAATTTCTTTGATACTTACCGGTAAATTACAACTACGTTCATACTATGCGCTTATAAAATTTTAAGTCGAATCAATAGGAAAAATTGTCGCTTTGGTTTTAATGTAGTATGGCTGTTGTGAAAGCATTGATGCCAACCTTTAAAGTGTAAAAACGCAAATGCTCAAAGCGCATGTACACCCGAAATATCGAATCAGAGATTTTTGAACTTTTAATATATCCTATCACCGGTAGGATCAATAACCAATATGGGACAATAAAAGTTGCTGCAGACTTATGTAAGGAAGAATTGGCATAAATTGAACTACTAGATAAAAATGGTGTTGATAATTTTTATCAATATAACCTGTTAAAGCTGTAAACTGCAATGACACATTTCTCCTTAAAAAAGGGCTAGACTCGTACTAAAGACCCAGTGCAGAAACTTTCTTTTTAACAGCTGAGCTTATCCACTACCATTGCTAGCACTTTGCATGTTTTATGTCAAATTTAGCCCAAAAGCTAGCTGAAATAAGATCAAAACTGACTATTTCATTTCACAAGGTAGGAATCTTCAAAAAATTTCGCAATATAAATTATAGGTTTTTGAATAGTCTAATATTAGTTACACTTTTGAATAGTGTATTTCTATACAAGCGGAAATGCTTATGTATAAGTGGGATTATGTCGGCTTGGCCGGGTAAATGTGTCTGTATACAGTGCACTATGTAACAAGTAGTTTTAACGGTTCTTACTTGTACCTGTTTTTGTACTTACGTCATTTGTACCAATAGTGAAGCAATTATAACAGACTCTCTAACTTGACGATTGCGCCAAATGTTCAACGTGGTGTATAGTAAAGCTATATGTATTTCAGTGATTCAATACAAAAACATTCCGGTAAAATTATCAAACATAGTGCAGTATCGGTTCTGTATATGCTTTAGTTGTGATAGCGACTACAAACCTAGATAACATTAGCATTTTTAATCTAGGCAATAATGTACAGGGGCGAAGTGCGCCACTCAATAGTGAGGGCGGGAGCTGTGAGAAAATCGGGGATGCTACCCCCTCTCCTGCTAGAGTATTTATACAACAGGGTAAGCAAATCCCGTGCTGTCTTGCTGTCTATTACACGCCTTTTGTAACTATATTGGCGATTAGCTATAGCATAATGCTAACCGCTGGTACAATAACTAGTGCTGATTTATAATAGCAACTCGTGTAGTAACCGTATAACTGACGACAGCTACTGTACCAATTTTGCAACAATAGAATTGATCACTGTTACATATATTGCAAAAATAGATTTAACCATTGATACATATCTGAAAAAAATTGTATTAAGACAGTATGTTACACTATGCAGATAGTGCTCACATTTAGCTGTGAGCGATGCATTATATCCTGACCACAACATGGCGTGATTCTTGTAATTAGAAGTTCATTTCCAATTCTTATTTCTTTCTGAATTAATGATTGCTGGAGCCTACCGTTTAAAGTCAACGACAAAAATAATAACTGGACATAGCCAAAATAAACAATCAATTTTTCTCAGTATGGATCTCGATTATTAAGGTAATCCTCGATATTCAGTACGGTTTCGACGCTTCGCCTGATGGCGATGCATTTGTTGACCGCATTCAACGACAAGGCCAATGCTGTGGCTATACTAACTATAGTGACTGGATGATTTCGCGATACTGGCTCGAGCTTAAACGACATTATATTCCGGCAACATGCTGTCGAAAACCAAGTAATGTTTCCTTATTTATGAATTGGCAAACTATTCGATATATGTATTGAAATTCTTAAGCACACATCTTGGTGGTGTGGCATATTGATCACCGGTGCACTAGGGAGGGACCGTATTCGTGCCCACTGTGTTGCATATTATTCTTCGGCAGAATACTAAGACCATTTGATCCAGGCAGTAATCAGTATAAATGGTATGAGCTTGTTCGGAAGTAAAAAAATAAGATTTTGTTTCAGGACTAGAACCTCTTCGCCACTGGCGCGTCGACAACTCTAGCTGATAATGTCACGGGTATGACACAGAACGTCACCACCAAGCGTACCGCAGCATAACTTGAGGACTTTTGGATACCTCTGAATTTATATATTAACTTCTGATTTTCAGATCACCACAAAAACAAGCATCAAGTGCCCGAGCTCCTAAACTATAATATCTGTTGTCAAAAATTTTTAAGCGCTTCTACAGAATAAATTTTCCGAAAACATGCATTTGCTCGGAAAATAATTCAAGCATTCAGCCTTATTTCATGTTTATCAAGTAAAATTTAAAAGGATCGAAAAGAGTTAAAGTTTATTATGTATAAGTTTGTTAAGTGACCTGAATTAAGTTACCATGATGGAACTAAAGGGGGTTGGTTTATAATTGATGCTTCGCTAATTCTGACTGTTCTTTTATATTTCGCAGGAGATTTAATAATAGTAATGATGATAACAAGCCGCTATTCTCAGACTCGGTTCACGGATGATGACACCAGGCTCGACTAATACTCGAACTGCTTGCGCCGTCTTGCCTCTGAAGGATGGACGACTAAATTTCAGATTCATCAAAAACACCCTTGCAAATTTTTGCCAAATAATGTTTTCCTGTGGTTATATGATGAATTTATTACATATTAAATAATGTCCATCCGCGTTTCCAATGATTGTAGTTTAGACTGTATCCTATAAACTCAGTGATGACAGCATAAACATTTTGGGAATCCTACAGAAAAAAGCTGCATTAGTGAACAAATGGCTCGAATGTTGTGTAAGCATAACGATTTAACTTCAGCAACAATGTACTCAACTGTGACCCGCCATATAGTGCGATATATGCA
This sequence comes from Trileptium ribeirensis, assembly GCA_030248225.1. NCBI lineage: Eukaryota > Metazoa > Nematoda > Enoplea > Enoplida > Thoracostomopsidae > Trileptium > Trileptium ribeirensis. Next base: position 20,565 of record JASANE010008655.1, read on the forward strand.
GTGGCACAGCAAGAGGGAGGTGCCCCTTTCCAGATTTCGACCTAAACAGGGACGGCGTAAGGCAGCCCCTACAATGTTCTCTTGCCACCCCCTCACTTTTGAGCGGCTCGCCTCGCTTCTGAATAGCGTGCTATGACCTTGGATATATGATACACAACAAACTTGAAAAACTCAATGCATTTCAATTTATAGCTCAGGACCTAAAGCTTTTTCCGGCAACCACTGTAATGCGGTATGTTACAGGGATATTTACCACAAATACATGACCCGGTGTGACGAGCATCTAGTATAAATAATGCTACCCTGATATGCCCGCAAAGATATCAAACCGCAAAGCCATGTCGCCGCCATCGATATTTTTATAGTCCCTTACAGAAAGATGATAAACTAGGACTTTCGACGTTCCCTCAACATTAAAAAAGCTTAATGAGCTCAAAAGTGAACATTGCACATCAGACCTCTGGTTGTTCAAAACATATCTTCATACAATTTAGCGCACTGTACCAAGTCAAAATACTCAGTGGCCCATGGCAGATCTCGAGCAATTCAAATAGAGCTACGACATGGCTTCCAAGTTCTACTGTGGTTTACCCACATTCTAGATGAGACCACTCACATAGATACCTTTATACAGTGTAGCAATGCGGAAACCACTGTCATCAGAAATATGTGTAAAAATAAGTTACACAAGGACAAACGTGAAACATGAATTGATCACTGTAGATTTACTGTAGTGCCTTAACTGTATATTGATCACTGCAGTGCCTGTAGAACAGCTGATCTTAACCGATGGAATCTCGCTTGAAAATAATGAATAACTGCACCTTGGGAGATGATATTTAGAGCATTGTAATGCTAAATTCTTCTATAGGGATTATACTAAGACTTATAAGAGAATTTGTAAAATACCTTCTTCGTCAAAACAGATTAGGTGAAACAGATTTTTCATTGGAATCGTTGAGGCAAAACAGAATCTTCGTTGGAACCGTAAAACGAATTTTTCGAGAAAGAATTATAGAATGGGAAAAACGCACCTGAATACCTTAGCTTCGCAAAACCCATCGCTGAATTTTCAGTATCTCCACTTTCCATCAACGCCCATCCCAACCATAATCCATGGAATTCAATATTGAAATTAGTATATAGAAGCAGAAAAGTCACGCAGTTACTTATATTAAGTGACGACTCTGTGAAATAAAATATCATCTGTCAGTTTAATATAGTGATGCCCGAAATTATAAATTATTACTATAATTTCTAAGCAAAAGAAAACTGTATTTTTTCTAAAATATTTTCGAATATAGAACGAATATAAATCTGCAATATATATATAAAGCATAGCCACCTCAAGAAAACTTAGTAGGTCAATAAAAGTATCAGCCTTTTGTAGTAAACTGCGCTAAAAATTTTGGAAAGAGCCACAACCAGTAAAAATGTTTCTTTAGAACTCTAATTCAGTTTTAGAAAATCAAAAAATTTTTGAAAGTCATTGTAGAAAATATAGTAAAAAATCCTGTACTTGATTTCATACGGTGTTCCAAGATCGTCGACCACCGTAATAGTTATAACGAAATCTCTCACATGTTTCAGTACAACTTGTCAAACACTCGTTGTGTTCGCTCGAAAACGTCTATCCAGTCGGCTGTAAAGATCTCATCTATCCGGTCGGAGCACGGTGGCGCATCGGAACCATCTACGTTGGTTGCTTTAAGCTACTAGCCCTATTCTCAGCTGTCCTTCTATGTGCTTACGTTCATCGAGAATTTGTCATCGCTAAACAAGCGCTTCATCTGTACAAAGCTGAAACAAGCGGAGGTCGGCAATCGCGCAGTCTTGTCAACGGAATGGTCACTGGGTCTTATTCATATAACAGTCGCAACGGTACAGAGTTGAAGACATCAGAGTTGAGGTCGTCGGAAAGTGATAGACGCTATCAGCAACAACATGGCAAACTACTTGGTGCGTTGGAAATGCTCTGGAGCGACGAAGAAATGGCAAAATCTTATGAAGCTCATGAGACAACAAAAAACTTAGACCTACACAGAGAGCCTCCTTTTACTTCTATTCGGCCCGTTCAACCGCAAAACGCTGTTGTTAATACTGCCAGAAATCCTCGAGCAAATTCAGCTGGCGGCATATTTTGTGGATAAAAGGTGGAAATATATGAACATTGTCGTTGAAATCACTTTAAAGCTGAATTTTGTCCTGATTATACCATTTACAATGTTCAACATCAAAAATACAATCTTTCATATCGTAGTCCCGGACTGTTACAACACCCTACAGAAGACTGCTTGATAAATCATCGGTTTTATTTTATCGCTATTATTGCTAAATCAAGTGTGAATAAAGTGCCAAAACTAGCGAATTTTTTCAAAGCCGTATAGTTCACCATAAAATATAGGGAATCCTTTCAATGGCGTAATTCCCAGGTCTCCCGTACATAATCCCAAATAATATATCGGATAAGACAATGTACCATTGATTATACAAGATATTGGTTGATAAAGTGGATATGGATGATCTATAAAAGGTGAGACCGTGACGAAACTGCTATTTACACAGATATCCGTCATGTGGTGACATATATGTACTGTAAATATAATCTTCTTTAGCTTAGATAGATCAAATTTGGAATGAATTTAACAGCAACATTTTGGCAGGTTTTGACAGCAGAAGTGTGGTGTTTTGCCCTTATATCGCTCAAAAATTTTATACGGTTGAAATCAATAAAACAGTATATAGATAATGCCACTGCTGCAAATACAGATATTTTATACAGCTTTTAATAAAATTTCAGCCATGTGTGTCTAGCTCGTTTATACGTTGTAATATTAACAAAATACTTGGACGCAATTTATTACAGCCTCTATTTGAAATAGCTATTATATATTCAGCGCCTAGGTTGGGAAATTCACAAATACCGTACAGTTGGTTGGACGTTAATTAAAATTAAAAAAGGAGAAACAAAAAGACAACAAGCGTAAACCAGAAGCAGAAATTTGATGCCTAGGTAAGTAATAAATTGCCATTGTACTAGTCGCCACAAGATTATAGTGGACAAAAAAGCATAAATTCGTTTGAATCGTAGGCGACTCAATAGTCAAAAGTAGTAAACTAGGTTACCATATCTTTGCGGCAAAATGGCATAATGGGTTATGCTTCTTTTGTATAAGGCTATATATTTGGTACAACAATAGCGTATTTTCTCGAATTTAGTGCACTAAAAGGCCCAACGGTAGTTGATAATATCCGCTGCCACTGAAATGTCAAAAATTTGCAGGATTTTCACTTCGTAAAGTTATGTAATATATGCTTTAAACATGAAATATCTCGCGTCTTGGAATCTTTATCTTCGTGTGTAATTCTTTATCTGTCCTTTATCCTGTCTTAGTAGGTATCTTGGTATAATTTATGCTGTACAAAAATGTAGCTACTGTTTCATTCCCAGTGATGGTGCAGAGTTAATTGGTTTAAGTGACAGTCAAATAACCAATATGGATTTTTGTACATATGAAAACACCCATTTAAGTATATTTTTCAAATTTCGTTATCAGGCTTCTAGATATTTGAGCAATTTTGGAAAATCATTTATTGTTAATTAACTTAAATATTCATGAGTCGTATTCAATACGAAAAATTGTGTCATATTAAATATACTCTGGATGCCTCACTGGGATAGTTGTGGTCAAGTGAAACAGTTTACAAATTTTTCCAAGCTACGTTTGTATAATACGTATGTTATGTTAGGTATAGATATAGTATATAAATACTAAGCAACTGAAAATATAAAGTTTTGAAAAGTCGTCAGTGTTGTGGTAATAAAATTGTTATCAAGCGTAGTGAAATTTGGAGTCATATGTTTAGTTGGAATTCCGTTATCTTATAATACAGGGCTATAGTTCGTCCAGCTAATATTTATTAACCGTATATAGACCTGAATGTGACTTGTGCATTGACTATTTATACAGCATTGGGAATCAATGTCAAAGCAGTCTTCTTTGAATTACCTTTCATAATGCCAGGAACGAACAAATGTGATAGCAAGGTCTTTTGAAGTACCTCTTCCGGAGTGCAGTTAGTTCGATTAATATAATTCTATTAATAAAAAAGCTCTATTTGCATGAAAAAAGAAATACGCAAAATGCAAAACACATGCTCAGGTCGGCAGTTAAAACTGTCAGTTTGGTAGGACTATGCGTTGTGAGAATGATTCGTCCACGTTGATAGTAATGTCTTCTCAAACAGCTTGTGTATCATTCCAACTGTGGTGCGCGTTTACCGAAGAAATTTCAACTGTAGCATATGTCTTAATCATATAAATTAGAGCAGTCATAAAGAATCAAATAGTCACAACCCGCACTAACGTGGCAATAACAATGTTTTAGGCAGCCAGGTATCACACTATCGCGAATGCAGCCAACAAAGCCGTTAAAATTCTAGAAATACAGTTGGATTCAACTGATTTCCTGCTCAATATTATCCAGAATATACCAGACAGTTACATTGTGTATGTATTGTAGGTCTAATACGTATTTTAATTTTGTAGCGCAGCGACGAGAAATGTTGCGAAAGTAGCAGTTATATAATAAGAAGCAGGAGATGTGACGTTTTGTGATGCAGGTTATGGATACACGAAAGGGAATACTTTTTTCATAATGAAGGACCGCGAAAAGTTGCAGGCACGCCAGGTGTATCAAAAATCAAGCAAATGTCGAAACGTTTTGTCTTCCTGAGCTATCGTCAAAGATCCAGACCGTAATTCACTGGCAATACGTCGAGAGTAACGACACAGTCATTTTTAATACATTATGGACCGTGGTATTTGTGCTCTTCGAATCACCGAAAATATTGAAACTATAAAAACTTTTACGATCACAACTTTAGATGAAAACTAGGGTTTTGTGCCCAAATTTCAGGTTGCCGGCGCCAGCGTCGCCTCATTGATGTGTGCAACGTAACTACACTTGTTTTCATAAACTAAAAGTTATTTTGAATTCGAGCGGAATGAGAGAGCGAAGCGATCTCATTCCACTCGCTCGCTTCGATCGCGAGTGGAACGAGAATTTTCAATTTTGGCTCTGGAGGGGGTTGAGGAGGTCCTGTCTGTGTGTGTCTGTCGCACCTGGATCTTCATAACGGTTGGGCGGATTTTGATGCAAGATAGCTCATTCGAACCGCAATGGTCGATTTAGGTGTAGTGACGGAGCCCGATTTTTGAATTTTTTCCCGTGGGAAAAGTTATGGTGCAAAATGACGTCATTTTGGCTCATTTTTCGGGCACCCCCTCCAGTTTTTACGACTTTTCTCAATAAGTAAACGAGGCATCCGCAAACTAATAGGCCTATTCCATGTAGCTTTACCAGGGCTTTGCAATGATATATAACAAGTTTTTCAACTACTTCCCAATCTGGAGTCTATAAGCTTATAGTTGGCGCCAAATTTCGTATTTGGTGAAAAGCCGTGGGAAATGCGCCTAAATGTGTGTTTTTGTTGCTTTTAGTGTCTTATATGTGGTTTTCTGAGTAGTTAAACTCATTGCAAGTGTTAAAAATATTGTTGGGCAAATATTTTTTACACTTCTGATTCATCAATTGGTATGTAAAATGAGATTTTTCTCAAGTGTATGTTTAAATTCTTTAACGTTCTTTTCAAGGTCAATTTAGGGTTTAATTGAACTATTAGATTGTTAGTTCATTGTTTTTGTACTCGTTGTGTGATGTTTTGTCTACTGCATACGTTGGCTATCAAAAGAGGCGGACGTAACTATGACTCATCACTCACGGTTTATATAATGCTGCACCTGCGTACTGTGTGTAGGCTCTGTTTGTGTGTGCTTTCTACAACAGACTTCGGGAGATTGTTCTCACCACTCGAATTCTTGCTCGCAACCGAGCTTCACTAGTGTATAGACTCATTCAAGCTTTCTATGTTGAACTACGTTGAAAGCTATTTTTAAGTGCTGACCAAACCTGACAGCTGTGATATTGTTTTTGGCTAAGTTTGGACTGTGTGCTGCATGGTGCTACAAATATAATACACCGTGTGTGCAAGCTAATTAATCAGGTCTATGAATTTTGGTTCTTTTCCATTATCCCTCCCAGCCCGAATTTGCCCAAAAATGATCAGATTCTAGAAATTTTCGTATTTTTGTGATCCTATAGACCTCCCCTATTCATTTCGACCAAAAAATTGAATTTTTAAAATTTTAGATTTTTCGATTTTTTTCGGGTCCCACAAATCCCCCTTGGAACCCGGAAAATTTTATTTTTAAAAATTAGATTTTTACCCATCATTCGACGCGGCTTGACGAGCTGAGTGTAATGGTGTTATTTATGTTCAATTGCTGAGCCTTTCAGCCTCCGATATTTTTGGCCATAACTTAGGGTCCAGTTACTGGATCGCGGTAAAAATATCACCATTCGATTCAGCTCGTCAAGTAAAAATCTAATCTTTAAGAAAAAAATTTTTGCGTTCCCAAAGGGGACCCCTGGGACCCAAAAAATCTAAAATTTTAAAAATTCGATTTTTTGGTTGAAACGATCAGGGGAGGTATCGAGGATCACAAAAATACCAAAATTTCCAGCATCTGACCATTTTAGGGCAAACGCTGGCTGGGGGATAATGGAAAAGGACCCGAATTTTCACTTCGTGGGTTGTTAAATAAGCCTGTGAAAATAACGAATAGAAAGCAATACGAATCCAGCACAAGTATATAACATAGTTACACCTAATTAAAGGATACTAAGCTTGTATTTTATCTTAAACTATCAAATTTATCGCAGATGATAACAAAGTTTGCATATATTCTTTCAGATTGGCATTTTCACAGTAGATATGCCCTTCGCTGACTTACCTGTGGAAGTAATATAGCTACGACAAACGCACGTAATAGGACAGAAACCCGAACAGATTAAAATCTTACAGTCAACTCTAAGGCAAATTTTATTGGGTCTTTCCGGTTATAGCAGCAAGTCAGACTAATGGTAGTAAATGCAAAGTTTTATTTCGAACCGCATTATGGAGCTGAGTCAAATAGCATCAAACTTAGCTCAGTCAGATCATATCTTGAAGAATTTTCCAATTTCAGCGAAAATCTAAGGCTACGCCTTAGCTTACACAGTTAACCCAAGAATCCAACAAATGTTGACACCATTCGACTCATCTTGTAAATGCGGTTCGAGTGGTATCTGGAATTTCGGCGCAAATAATACCATAAAAATCGACACAAAGTCACAAATATGGTTGTAATGGAGATGTTTTAACCATCTCGACTGTCTTACAACACTACTGCGCGTACAACAAAATTAACCACATTTCATATTGACCATTTATAACCTATAGAACCCATTATTGTTACATATAACGTAATATAACCTGTAAAATACTTATCCGATCGGACCCATATGTTCGTACTTCGTAGTTATTACGTTTAATACATGATTCAGAGGTACATCAATAATGCCCTGTTGTGCGGATGAATGTGGCGCATGCACACCACTGAGCTATCTAGGAACTGTTGCTCAGTATTTTAGGAATATTGCAAATCGAACGAATAAGAACAGACTTGCAGACATTATGCGACAAACTCTGTTAGCATAACAGTTCACTACGTGAGCTGTACACATTTGTGGATAGTGAGCGTAAAAGGATATAAAGTAATATAAGTAAAATTCAATTAATGCTACTACCTAACGGTGTCAGCGCAGTATCTACAGTGCATCCATCATGAAATTCAATTATCTAAATTCGATTTTGAAAGTTTCACTATTTCAAGGTTATTTCATTACCATCTTTCTTTATAAGATTCTGACAAACAAGCTTTAGGTTCGTGAAAACTCAATCCGACCGTACTGACATGTAATAGCATTATACGCCCTGACACCACCAGTACATTTACTCTATATATTCCGTGCAGTAATTTTCTCCTGTAAATGAAATTAACGATGACCAACAATCGTCAATGCTCATTTTGGATAAGTATACAAATAAATATATCCCTTGATATATCTCATTAATTATATGCTAACAAATATCAGAAGCCGCTCACAAGCAAAAAACATGGGTTAAATGATCTATATTTTGAGTTAAATATTGAACAGTGAGTGCACACATTTATTTATGATCGCTGCAAAGTACGAGTCATTGATGGGAAACAACTTAAATATAGCTCAAATTTTCGTAAGCTGTTACAAATACATATAAAATTTATATACCAGTTAGTACCTATAACTATACTAGATGTCGAAAAAAATTCAACTAGCAAAAATTACAAATCGGTCAATCTGCGTCGGTTCTGCGACAATTAGGACAGGAAATCATTAGAGCGGAGCAAACACAAACATAATGTAGGTTCTGTTTTACGCGTCACCTATAAAGCTGTGAAAATCCGTATTCCGATGATGAGTTTTGCGTTATGAGCTGGCCGGGCAAAAACAACTTTTACAAAGCTACATCTTATGTTATAAGAAACATTTTTTCAAAAATGTTCGCCGTCCTTGGGCCCCAAGAAACCAGGAGTGGTTTGAGTTAGTGGCTCTGAAACATCGAAGGTAGTATTATAAGAGCTTGGTAGGGTCTGAATTAGTGCTCTGAGAACCAGGGATCTATATTTTACGATCGCAGAACATCGGTGGGGTATAAGTCGATCGACCAAGAACCAGAGGCGGGTGTGGATTTAGTGGTCCAAAAACAAGAGTGGGGTAGTCGTGTTTTACGACCCACAAAATTATTAATTCCTGAATTGTGTTGGCTTCCCTGGTTCATCCTTTTGCAGCATAATTTTTTTAAATTGAGAATTTTCTGGCAAACGAGAGAACCTAGCATGAATACGTTTCGCAACTGAAATATTTGCAATTTGCGTGCAGCACCTACTAATGCGAGACATTAATAAAATAGGCCAGTGCAAATTTTTGGGTTGTAATAAAAATGCATCCTATGCCGTTCTCAAGGTACAAAGCCTTAGTCTACGCTAAGGTGCCTATTTGATCCATATATGCTACACCCAAGTCGGGGGCTACCGCCTCCCCCGAACCCAATTCTAAGCTGTTTTTTTCTAGCGATATAACGTCAGGCTTCTAAAGGTAACATGGCTGAGATGTGTAAAATTAAACCCAGAATTTATAGTCATATACCTAATACGGATAAAATGTTCAATACTTACTCTTAGAATGTTGGGACATTACATAACCAATTATTTATTTATCACAACTTTTAAATGCGTAATCTAAGTATAAAAACAGCAGCCTGTCTTATCATCTGAGTGTTCAATAGGTTATCAGAACGTAGTGGAGATTGTGTGTTGCAGAGGTGAAATGTTCTAAATTCCGTCTGTCTGTGTGTGATCGGCCATAAGTCGGGAACAACATAACCGATTTTTGTGATATTATGCTCATTCGAACCGGCATTCTATTTGTACATCTCTGAGCGTTTTTTGATTTGGGATCTGGTTCCGGGGTCAAGGGTCAAAATGTGTGTTTTTTGCCCCATTTTAGTACACTTCACGGAAGCAAGGTTATTTTTATCTTAACTTTCGAATTTTTTTCTCTGAACGGTTTTATTTCATAGTAAAATGATAAATGCCGATGTATCTTTTTTGTTTTTCCATCAAGGCTCCGGTTCTGGATTAATGGGATTTGAGGTACGGGGGTACGGCCCCCAATGGTTCCTCAACCCAAAATTTGTTCTGACGTCTTGGGTGGCTGATAAGTTTTAATTGGGGGTTTCGCGAACAGGAAACTCATTTCCGATGCTGGTTTTGATCTATGACCCATGGTTCCATCGGTACGGGGGTATGACGCCCCACGGTTCGAGGTCAGAGGTCAAAATGAGGGTCTTTCACCTCATTTTAGTACCCTTCACGGACGCAAGGTTATTTTTATCTTAACTTTCGAAATTTTTTTACCTGATGGTTTTACTTCATAGTAAAATTATAAATGTTGATGCCTCTTTTTTTGTTTTTCGATTAAGGGTCCGGGTCAAGAGTTATGAGGTTTGAGGTATGGCACCCTCATGGTTCCTCGACCCAAAATTAGAAAATTTGTTCTGACATCCTGGTGACTGAAAAGTTTGACTTGGTGGTTTCATGGGTACGGTTCATTGCCGGTGTTGGTTTTACTCTGCGGCCCATGGTTTCATGGGTACGGGGGTATGGCACCCCATGGTTCGGGGTCAGAGGTCAAAATGAGGGTTTTTCACCACATTTTAGTACTCTTCGCGGATGCAAGGTTATTTGTATCGTAACTTTCGAATTTTTTTCTGTGGTTGTTTTTGTTTCATAGTAAAATGATAAATGCCGACGCCTCTTTTTGGCTTTTCGATTAAGGCTCCGGGTCTGCAGTAATGGGGTTTGAGGTATGGCATCGTCGTGGTTCCTCGATCCAAAATTAGAAAATTTTTTCTGACATCCTGGGTGGCTGAAAAGTTTGACTTAATGGTTTCGGCATGGGAAACTCATTGCCGGCGTTGCTTTTACTCTGCGGCAGATCGCTCCATGGGTACGGGTGTATGGCGCACCATGGATTCGGGGTCAGAGGTCAACATGAGGGTTTTTTACCACATTTTAGTACCCATTACGGAAGCAAGGTTATTTCTATCTAAACTTTGGAATTTTTTTCTATGGTATGTTTTATTTCGTAGTAAAATGATAAATGCTGATGTCTATTTTTTGTTTTCGATTAAAGCTCCGGTTCGTGAGTTATGGGGTTTGAGGTATGGCACCCTAGTAGTTCCTCGACCCAAAATTCGAAAATTTGTACTGACGTCCTGGGCGGCTGAAAAGTTTTACTTGGGGTTTTCGGGCATGACAACCTCATTGCTGGTGTTGATTTTGCTCTACAATCTATGGTTTTATAGGTACGAGTGTATGGCGCCGCCATGGTTCATCGACCCAAAATTCCTAATTTTACCGTTACGTTGCTGATTTCAGCTAGTTCGACGGCCAGTTGCTCTACTAAACGAGGGCCAAAAACATACATTTCGAGTAATTGTGGAGATACCGTTTTCGATATAGGATCGTTTGACGCAAATCCCAAAGGGATTGCCAAGATAGTATTATACACAAGCATATTTGCTCAATGAGCGCAACTTGGCTCAGCTATCCACACTGCTTGTCGAAACACAAGTGGTAACCTGATTTTTTGGAATGAGTCGGGACACGCACCTATTTTACCCCTTTTTCGGGGCAAAGATGTTTACATCGTGCCTCGCTCAGCATTCAAATGAGCCATTGAGCAAACCAATCGGCCCAAAGTGGATGCATGCCACCCTAAACAAACCCAATAACAGATACACCATCCCAACGTTGTAGCTTCTACCACTTTTAGCTATGTTCAGAAGGCGTGACACTGACGGTTCAAATGAATTACTATTCATTTCTACATTATATCAGTGTCGGTTAATCAGAAGAGATCTCATTGTGGTTTTACCTCTTTCTTCAAATGTATATCATTACAGTAAAACTTTGATTGTAATAACGCTCGATCACATAAAATTTACATACACATTTTTACTTAAATAAAATTTGCATACACATGTTTTACTTAAATAAAATTATATATAATAAAAGGTCACTTTTTACACCATCTCAATAGTACAAGAAATTACTCTTTGCACCACAAAATTCAGAGCATCGAGGAATCTGCTAACAACAGTATTAAATGCGTTTAATAAAGCCAACATAACTTTTGATTCTTATGAATGTTACGATGCATTTGAGCTCTACCAAACCAATTCAGCTCACCACCCGGAGCATAATTGTCATCAGCAATCAGCCGGTTTGAAACCGGAACGGCATATCTACATGATAGTTTTCAGTATCTAAAATATGGAACATGTTTAGAGAAATGCTTAAAATGCTTTAAAACTCAAATTAATGATGCAACATTTCACATCACACCAATATATACACTTCTTCATAAGACTTCATACCTCGACAAACAATAAGTATATGTCAACATATGTATTTCTTATAAATTAATAACTTGGTATTATAAGAAAAGAAACTTTATATATATACACATAGCTATTTGGTTCTGCGCCAAATGTACGTGGAGTCTGTATCTTATCTAGGTTAACACAGGGAATGCATTATTAATCGAGCTAGTCTCAAGAATTTTATTATTCTTTCCGCTCTTGAATAAAACCATAATTATTGAAGGTACTTTGGCCGCAAAAGCGAATTGAACAGGAATCGTTTCGCGCCGAACCTCGCACACTAGCCACTGTGTTATATATATGGGACAAGTTGTTTGGTTCCTTAAGGCACCTCGAGAAGCAAAAGAATAAAAACGCATGTGAAATCGCACGCCACGACACACTCGGTAAGCAATGTACACTGCAACAGATGTGTCACTTTATGCACGAAAGGTTAAAAGGGCAAATTTTAACTAGAATTGAAGACGTTTATATGTTTTGGTGAAAAGATAAACGGACTTTAGTCGTGATATTCATAAGCACCAAATTATATATAATAGAAGGCACAGATAGTTAATAAAAACATAAGGACATTATCTATGATAACTGCAGTGAGCCGCAAAACATTATCACAATAGCAAATATTACGACATATCCAGGTTAAGTTCAATTTGCCTAATATTAAATAACGTCGACGGGAGAGAATTATCAGCAACAGTTTCCACACAATGATCCTAATGATAAGTGCTTAATGTATAATATCCAATGATCAGACGCATCAGTGAACCGAAATTTGCAATCTCGAGGAAAGCGCTGGGCAGACTTGCATAACGTAAATTTCAAGAGTAAGCAGAAATAAAATTAACTCCGGATTAGACGATCAAAGCACAGGTCTAGCACTCAGGGATTGGTGATCAAAAGTGTGCTGACCACTTTTTTGTGGACATGACATGTTCGAAAACCTACAACTTGAATCTTTCCCTTGCTACAGAGAAAATACATCCAGAGTGCTAGACGAACAAAGCTGCTGCTGATTTGAATAAGTCATTACTCAGGCGTAGAAAAATATAGAACCCAAAACTGACACATAAAGACAGAACCATGCTATAACAGGCAAAATAAGAATTGTATAGGTAGATATATGTATGAATACATATGCTTATGCACCAAACCCGGAAGTAAAATGAAACACGATAGTTAGCGACCGAAATAAAAACATACATCCAGATACGGTACAGGCAAAATATATACTATGACAGCACAATCGCAAGGCAATAAATTTCCAAAAAAATAACAGCACAGCCAATGTTTTATGGAAATTTCTAAAAAATTCTCAATCGTTTAAATGATCTTAACGCACTGAGAATGATTGGAGTTACGCCAGCATGCCATAAAAAAACTGAGGGCAAACTGACATACGGTTACAGTAGAAATACAAAAAAAATTCTCAACTATTAAAACCATACTAAGACACTGAGGACGCCACCAGTTCCGCCAGTACACCATAAAAACTGACAAATCTGCTACGAAAAAAATTTCCCAACAATCAAAACCATGCTAACGCACCTAGCGTGATACTAAAACCTGATAAACCTGTTTCGGAAGAAATTTCTCAACCGTTAAAACTATGGTAATTCAGTAAACGATGACACGAGTCGCACCACCATGCTATAAAACAGACAGACCTGTCAGGGAAGAAATTTCTAAAAACTCTAAGCTATTACAGCCATAACAACACACTGAGGCTGGTAAGACTCACGCGAGCATGCCATAAAAACTTACAAACCTGTTATGAAAATCAAGCAGACCGGCTGATAATAGACTATCAGCTTGTAAACGTTTGTTATACCTGAATACATAGAGTTAGCTGTAAACCCAAGTTAGCGGCCATCTCATTTGCCTAAAAAACTGTTCCCATGTTCAGCTGCTGCGAACAGTCGAAACTAAAACTACATACATAATGGCTTGACACCCAACTAAGCAAGGTCCAACTTATACTCAAAATTTCATTGCTTCTTCAAATCCCGTACCGGCATAAAACAATATAACATTACGGACAGAAATAAAGCAGCACGGACAATAAACATCATAAAGAAATCAGGACCCGCAACGAGAAACATTGATACCAGAGGAATAAATCAATCACTTTCTTTGCATAATCATTTCGTTTTGCAATTGTATATAAGCAATAATGAGCTATTATATTCTCAGTGCTTCGGAAATACTTCATTTCTGTCCTTTGTAATACCAATTTGAGCGATATAAATATGCATTAATAATTAAATAACACGAATGCAACGTTACTATAAATTTGAATAAAAACTTAGACAATCAATATAGTTACAATATTCATAATAGTTGTGTATTGATCGCCCAGTCTGAAAGGCGCTTTACAGAGCTGCAAAATGACGATACTTTCATGGTTGCAATAGCATACCCTATAGCACTGGAACTCCAACTATCCCGGTGTTTCACGGTGCCCAAAATTCGGAGGGAGCGACCCCGATGTCGGAAGTCGGCGGGTACATCTAAGGGGATTATAAAATATCGAAAAATATTGCAATTGGTAAAATCGCATTAAATATTGCATAGTCTGCAGTAAATGCGCAATAATACATATACTAGTAGCTTGTGTCGTCGCCAAGGTAATGAATTCTGAGTGTTGAATTGTAATTCGGAAACGTACACATCTTACGTTACTTTCGTAGTTGTTGATCAATCAACCTATTTTAGCCCAACCCTGCATCGTAAATAATGACAACTACACAGACGTTACAATGTTCTACAAAACTAGCCCAATATCATTTATATAGCTAAAGCTGTTTAGGAGATATTGTTATTTTGGGTCTCTTGGGCCCTAAAACCGTTTAAACCTTATCCCTCGACCCAAGGATTTTATTGTGCAAAAGCGTTAGTTTTATAGAACATTAATTGTCCTACAAAATGAACCAATTTGGCCCAAATATTTGCGCTGCTTGCTGTGATACAGCTTGAAATATGTTTTGATCCTATACTTTTTGACCCGATCATCCACCAGTTTTTACGACCTAAAGAAGTCGGGATCTGTTTTTGTGTTTTACTAAAAAGTACAAGTAGAGATTTTAAGCTTTCGAATGAGCTATGGAATCAATTGGCCGAGCAAAGTTGAGCTTATGCGTGTTATCCCCACAAAACCAGAGTTGTACACTCCTATAGAAATTTACCACTCTGTAGAGTGACAATTCTCCGCTGCGCTCGTTTCACTCACTCACGACTCAAAAGTAAATAACGGCATAGCATTTGAGTTGTAAAGTAATCGTCAAGAAAATCAGTGGGCACAAAATACTGAGGAGGTGGAGCCACAATATATGGGGTCGACGGACACATCTACAGGATTGGCGCAGAAAGGTTATCGAGTCGCCTCTCCTCCTGTAACAAACTACGTCTGTGTCAAACACTATAAAAACAGCACACATACACAGTTGTAGGATGTTACCAACTTCATGTGTCAGACCATCTCTCAGCGCGAAGCGCTAACCACCCAGGCAGGTGGTCCAACCTGTTGTAGAACTAATATTTTCAAAATAATACAATTTGCTCACTAGATCTTGACCCTTTCCGCAACTCGTTGTAGATTGTAGGCCGATCACAGTGTTCTGGAATTCTTTTTGCCACGAATCGTCTAACGATTACCCATAAAAACATGTATTAGATTAAAATTTCAGTATGTGAGAAGCCGAGCTGTTGCCAGTAAGGCAATCTAAACACCAAATCACAGCGGCAAACAGACATATTTTTTTAATTTGGTCCGCTCGCGACAACAAAAAACCGCGCTGGCCGAAAGCCAACGAGCGCTATTTAGCGAGAAGCACTACCAAGATTTTCTCAAGGTGCTATCTAAAATGTCCAAGTTACTTTTAGCTTAACGTTTTTGCAGATTTATTATTATGGGTATTTTGCTATGTAGCTATGACCCAGCACCTATGTTTCCAAAATCACATCTGGTACTTAGAGTAACTATGTAATTCCTGGCACGTATTTATTTAGGGGCCGGACGTTATGTTATAAAAAGAACAGCTTAGAGCAGGGGGTTCGAAGTGTGGCAGCCCCCGACTTAGGCTTAGTACATGACTCAAATAAAGACCTTAGCTTAGGTTAAGACTAAGGCTTAGAATATCGAAAACGACATGGCATGCATTATACTTCGGCCGCTAAAGTTGACATGGGCCTAATTCCTTAATATTAATTTGCGGTATCGTTTCTATAAACATAATGTAATTCAAAACAACTTATAAAATATAAATCAATAGACTAGGACCGCGGTTGAAAAAAAGAATTTACGTCGGCTGGCTTAAATTAAATTTGTAATTTTGTCCGTCCGGATGATGGCCTGGTCCAGACATTACAGAGCTAATTCATCAAATCCAACGTTTTTAGCTCATGTTAAAGTTAAGCAACAGTGTAAGAAAGAAAAGAAACTTGGCTCGCACAAAACAGACTCATGAAAAACAGTACTTCAAAGCATATTTTTGGCACAATAATAATTATAAGATAATCACTGGAAGACCATAAGTTTGAGTACACAACGAATAGCCTAGCTAATTTGACTATTCAACACAGATGTTCTGGCGTCGGCATTGGACGAAGCCTCTTTGTTGTTATCGGCGTTTGCCTGTGCAGCAGCGGTTGATGCTTCGTCAGGTGCACGTCCATCAACAACCAACGGATTGATCAGACCTGTCTAAAGGAACGAAATGAGTGAGCAGTAAAATTTGGTTTTGTCAAAAAACAATGGGGCTTCAAACATGAGAATAACAATAATTTATGTCGAATTTACTAGAACGGCATCCAAAAATCGTGTTTCTTCATCAATTGCTATGCATAAACTTAAATTTGTTGTTACAATTATTATATTACATGGAAAGACCAATGAGTTAGGTAAAATAGCCTCATTCGCTTCCACTCGGTAGAAGCTCAAGGTCTGAACGTAGCTTTGTGGCATAGCGTAAGTTCTTTATTAAACTTAATATCTGATATATATATACGTCTTTGTCAGGAAGACTAGCCGATTACAATATAAACGCTAAATGACAAAAAGTGTGATTTTGTTGAAATAAAATTTACAACTATATGTTCCGGTTTTCATAAAGAGAAAATTATTTCCGTAAATTTTTACCATATGTTATTTCCATAAACCGAGTGCTTAAACAAAATTTTTTATTACAGTCACCTACTATTAGTGATGGCCGCGGACCTGACACGTTTTAAAATTTGTCGGGCCGCCCCTGACCGGTGCAAGCCGTTGAAATTCTGTCCAGGACTGACATTCGTAATTTTTTCTTAAAAAATTATGATTTTTAGAGCTGCTATGCAATTCTGTGACATGTGTTATAAAATTTCTCTGAACACAATGTAAGTTAAAACTACCTCCAAATATAAGCCTCGGTGCATCTGGCACACGACTGTACAAAAAATATATATCTATTAGGTGAAAATATATGTTTGACTTAGTCGGCCAGAGCTTGTGTACTCGCTACACTCAGAATTCAAAACTGTAACATAGATAAGAGTTTCGCAAGTTATACGTTTCACTTTGCAGTATGTATAAACTACAGTCGCAGCCAGAAATAATTGAAATCGAGATTGATCGAAGTAACAATATAACGAAATTTTCTTTAATCAAACTAGATTATTAAGTTTCGAAACCGATATTTTACACCTTGTCCTGACGGAAAAACTTAACGATAAAATAGTCCTTGTAGGCAATACTTAAAACTAATAAATTTTCAACGTTATGGCGGTTATGTGTATGTCGAAGTTGATCCAACCTATTCCCGCAAAGTTCAAAAGTCATTTTTTCAGAAATGATGGGGGTAAAGCGGAAAACGCCAGTAACATGTGACATAGGTAATATTAAGAGTGTGGGGAAATGTTATGCACTTTCCATGCGCACTCCTGGTAATACTTATGTGCGCGATAAATACGTAAGAAAAATAATTCAGTCATTGCCATCACCATATAAATGAGTCAAACAAGATGTGATCTATTTTTCGACCACCCCAGCTTTGGGGGAACTGTCCTGGTATCTTTTACCGATAATACCCGTGTCTGAATAGAATTTATGGAGCAAAAGCTTTGCCTCAGCCTCCTAGGATTTCGGCGACCACCGAAACTGAGTAGGGGTCATTACAAATTTTCGTTTATGATATCTAAAGTGGGGTTACGCATTCCCAGGAAAAGATGTAAGCGAAATAGATCGCGTCCAGGGAGTAACCGGAATTCCGGTTCCGGTTCCGGTTCCGGCGAAAATCGTGTTCCGGTTGCGGTTCCGGCAAAGGGCAAAAACCATACCGGAACCGGAATTCCGGTTTAAAAATTTTGTTTGAAATTTTTCACATTTTTGCTTCATCTGTGATCCAAACATATGTAATATATATTATACAATGATCAAACTCCAATACAACCGAGCCAAAGAAAAGATTAACTAACCAATTTGCCGTGTGAAACGTAAGTAGGGCACATAATTTTAGCAGGAATTTTTCATAATTACCTGCAGGAGTTTGTTAAATCAAAGCCAGGTCGATGCTTGTAGCAGCTATTTTACACATCCAGAAGTCTGTGGGATACATTTGAATTAAACCGGTCCAACTCGGTAACAGATTGTGGCTTACTCAGAAGTACTTAGCCTATGCTTGGCTAACATAAATTGCGTCAAGCACCAGCCAGTGCGCTTTAAACTTTGTAAATCAGGTGAAACTGAAGTAACGTTATCTGCAACGCAAGCAGAAACTGCTTCCTTGGCAATGAACTGTATTTATTGAAACTGTGCGAGCAGCATCACCTGTGTGTCTCATCTATAGCATTCTGATTAGAAAGTTATCATCATTATCATCTAACTGACGGGCACTGTTTGTCCAACGCTAGCCTAAACAGTGTCTCTGAACACTGATCAGAAAATTACCTTCTATCTATTATTTTATCTTAGAATCATATAAACCAATAATTTTAAGTTTGCTACAGAAGAACATGCAACAAACGTATGTGTAGTAAAGGGAGGCGACTGGAGACAGATCGAAAGTGTGTATTCTACGCTCCAAGCTTTGTAAGCACATTCGATTTGACGCAGTATACGCAGTGGTGTATAGTGGAAGGCATTTTTTTGCTCTGAATGTCCAAAAACCGACATATTTGATCGATAAATAAACATTATTAGCTTCCTCAGTCTCTTTAAAGTTTCAGAAAGGCAATAATACCATCGCAATACATTAAGTTTAATGTAAAAGTTATTTTTAATGCATTTTAAATCCACTATACCTTCATTTCTTCCATCATTTGTTTTACTATATATAAATTTCGAAGACCAGGTTCCGGTTCCGGTTCCGGTTCCGGATCCGGTTTAAATGGACGGTTCCGGTTACTGGTTCCGGTTCCGGTAAATTTCGGTTCCGGTTATTCCCTGATCGCGTCATATTTGCCTCGTTTGCACCGCGATAACGATGAGTGTTATTATTTTTCTCACATCATCATGAACTCTTGGTAATACGATGAACTGCATATTTCAGGTTGCCAGGACGTTAAATAATATTTGACAAGAGTGCCAATTAATTAAAACGTTACTGTAAAATCTACTTTGCCGTACCTCATAAAACGTACAACATTGAGCAATATTATGAGCTCAGAATCAGAAATACTAATTTTCAGCACTTAAATAACAAATATGTAAAGGTATTGTCAGTTCTCCCCGGTTGAAGCAAAATTCCCAAGTAAAATTTTGGTCCTGTGGAAAGGCAAATATGATAGAAAGTAGCAACTGCTTTCATTCATTCGTTTCGTTAAAAGCTGGCACTAAAACACACAACGGAATATCAAAATTAACGACGACACAGCTTACCTTAACAGTAGAATATACATTTCCGACGGCAGTCTCGAGCGACTTGAACTGTTGTGTTCCACTGTAACATTTATGTGGACAGCGTTAAAGTTACAACGATCACAAAATGTTATAGTGACATTATCGAATATTTGCATTTTTAGACATCTGTCCTCTAAACTGGATGATACCTCATACAGAATAAACTTCGGCGAAGACGAAAACCAAGTATCATGGTAGACATTCGGTCACACACTCATGTCATGATGTTTATTATTATGACACCATCAAATCCTGAACATGCCCAATAATTATGCTCTGACAATCCTTACTTCAAATCCAGATTTATAGTATATGCGTACCGTATTATAAAACGCCACTAGCTTAGAAAACATATTGATACCTAGTTCACATTAACAGTCGGTCTGAGAGAACTTAAACACAGCGTATTACAATAAATGACTCACATAGATCTATAAGCGACGGCAACAATCACCATTACCTAGGTTTGCATATTATTATAGTGATTAGCATTATGATAATTAAAAGCCCAATAATTATTGTAACCAAGAGTGCATGAAGGAAAAGTATGATACATCTCTGCGCCCTAACGTTAACCCGAATTTGATGACACTGGTGTTTTCGTCTCTACCCCTGATTTCTGCAAGGGGGTCATTATGAACAACTTATAACCATGTTTTGTGTGGGGGTGAGGATATCTCGGATCCTCACATTTTATGAACGCGGGAGGTAGACCAAGCCCACAATTATGCGCCGGGGGTGGATCGGTTGAATTGAAAACAGATTTTCGACTGATCCCTCACAACCGGAAAGTCCGACCAACACCCATTACGGAAGAACAAAGAGTTCGAGATACCCCCTCACAAAACGTAGAGTAGGGGGCTTAGTGGATTATGACAGCAATGACGGACTAAGGCTGAAAACACCAGTGCCATCATACATGGGTTCACATTACAGTGCAGAAAACTGTCATACTCTTCTCATATACACTCTGTTTATACATAATACTTGTTCCTATAACGTTATGAAGACCGAAGGACTGGAAGATGCTCATCGAAAGGAATGAGATTAGCCAAGATGTATTTTAAAAGATTTTATCCAAGGAGTTCATACTTCAAATCTTAGCTTTAAATACACCAAGATTCTTAAAAACAATGGCGAACAAGCAACACTTTCGTTCACTTACCGCACGTCAGTCAATTTTTGAGCAACGGTATCGTAGAATGAGCGTGACCGTTCATTCAACTGACGCATTACTTTTTCAGTTTTGTGGAATCTGTAAATTTCAAAACTACTAAGACATTTAAATGTATTAAGCTAAAAAAAAACTACTAAATGACACAAATCTAAATGGCGATAAACACGACAACGATTAGGTTATTTACAGCTTATAGACGTCAGATTATGTATTAGACTTAAAGGAGAAAAGGACACGCAAGCACTATTTGGACATGCCAAAAAAATTTCACAGCAGGTCAGACAATATATAGTTTAATTATGGTGTAACAGTGAGAGAATTATCAGTGACCCTTTTCAAGATAGGAAACCGCAATCAGCTATAATTGAGCGGAGCTCGGCGAAGCGTTTTTATTTTCTGTCTGGGAGTAAGAAGGTCGATGTCCGTCCGTTCGGTCCGACGGATCTCAAGAACCACTGAACGGATTTTAAAAAAACTTTTTTTTGTTTGAAAGCCTATCATGTCAGAATGTGCACCTGATATTTGGGATTAAAAAATTTTGAGTGGTTAATTAGTAATTAGCTAATTAGTTAATTTTATGCAGCTAAAATAGAGAATTTTGCAATATTTGTGTTATTTATTGAAGTAGAATCGTTTCGATCAAACCATTATAGGGTTTTTTGGATCGAAGAATTCACATATAATATTTTACCAATGACAAAGCCCTATGCAATGTAGTTACAAGAACATAAAATTGAGTACATTCGTAATGCCACAGCCCAAACTCCGCTCACAAATGTAGTTCCACTACCGACTAGTATAAGTATCATAAATTATTATAGATCATGTAAAACCATTACTCATTGAATTTTTTCAAACTAAACAAGCACACTAACAAGTTTCAACAAAAACCCTATCAATTTCGTCCAGTAAAATTACCGTATATCAGGTGTTTCTTATTGTCAAATGCTAAACCCAGGTGCTTCTTATTGCCAAATGATTTTTAATGTAGCTTTAAGAACTCAGGAATCCACAAAGCTTATAATAAGGTACAGTACTTAAACACCAACGGTCAGTCAAAACGAGTCACTCTCCGTCTAAAACAATTGCTATTTTATGAATTTATAGTATTCTAACTTGTATAGTCCACAGTGGGGGTGAGGAGAATTTGCACCCCCACACCCATGTTCGTGAGAATTTCCCCATGTCCGCCCCCCGCTCGGCCGAAACCCCAACCTCAACTAATTCCAAAAATTTTTATGTCTCAAAACTTATGTTTTTGTATGCAAAATGTGTTTAAACATTAATTACTACTATTTCTAATGCTAAAACGTCGTTTTATAACTTGCAAATATATGAACAGTAGTAAAACTACATGAAAATATGGAACTACTTATATCTTTAAGCAAACTTTATTCCTCTTCTATTGTGAAATACCCCCCGAGAATGAACAGGAGAGTCTCACTAAGTCCCCACTTTTCGGAGGCTGTGGACAGGCCAGTCGAAGAGGCTAAAGGTTACCCGCATATTTCCAAAATCACACATTCCCAATTATGAAAACATTACGGTTACATATTTATCCGTAACGTAAAAGTATGAAAAAAATAAACTAACGCTTCACTCTGCTTCACATAATTGACACCCTGGTTAATGTCGGAAGATATTTCTTGCCATGGCGAAATACCGAGCTTGCGCTTAAGCTCCGACATATGACGCAGCCGCGATTCAAGTACTTGACGCAATGTACTGATTTCTTCTTCAGTTCTTGAAAAAGTCAAACCAATAATTTCCGAACGTAGTTGTAATATTTACCGACATCATAATTCTGTCGGTTACATCAGGATCCAACCCATCACCTAGTCTTTTCGCAAATACAATCTTACCGCTGGACTAACCTGTCGACAGTAACTGCTGTTCTAATAGGAGTCTAAATACGAATAGCCTCATTATAAACATTACGCGCTATCTATAACTTCTTTATCCAGTTGGTACCACCAATTTTCATCTAAAAATGCATACGAAAATGTTAGCACAGAGAATAACGTTTTAAGAAACATATTGTCAACCATATATAGCTCTTAATAAGTACTACAGCAAGCGCCACACATAACATGCGCCTTCGACCGGAAGATGCGCATAGCTGGCGTATATGTACACATTACAATAATAATGGACTTCAAAATTTGGCCACACCCACACTCTATTATGTATACATGTTAAGTGTTTTTGTGTTTACGTTAAAATAAACAAGAAACAATAAAGATATTTTGTTAAATAGGCCCATACTTATTCGTATTTCGTGTAAAGCAATGTTACCTTATTTAAGAATTTCAACAGTGTTTGTGACTTTAGCTACCCGGGTCTGGGTGATATCAGAGTTTCTGGGAAACTAGACAATATTCACAAAGATTTGTCACGCTCATTGTGTGTACGACACAATAAATCTCTTACCAAGCGAAGAACAAGCCGTTGCTGTCACCCATACAGGCATCATTTTGTTTTTTGAAAAACGCTGCTATGCGAAACACATCCACTCTAAGCTAACTGTTGGAGCGCGAACCCGAGCTCTCCATTTCATTGAAAGACCACTAAATCAAATCACGAGGTAAATTTGTTCCAGTACGAACTATGACCGTGGTTCTTTATCGATTTAACTTATTGTATCCAAAACAATAAAATGTGTAAGCTCCTTACAGAAGAAATTACATGTACATAGTATTTCACTATACATCCCCACATCATATCATGTATATATCTACAATTAAAGCTACAGCTCTTGTAACATTAAATAATTACCTCAATAACTCAGCTCTTAACTGGTCCCGTTCTTCTGGAGTGTATCCACGCAGATTATCGTTATCAGATCCATAGTTGTCTGAAATGAAGCAATTATTATAAGTTAAAGCGCTGAGTCGGCGAGCTGATCAAATTTGTTGCTTACCTGGGTTTCCATACGTTAACTATTATGTATATCTATAGGTTTAAAAATCGTTATCACGCACAATGCGCATCACTATGATTTCTAAGCTAACAAGTACATACAGAGCACAGCAGTGTGAAACCATAGTTAGTTGTCTGAAATCAAGTAATTATTACAAGCTAAATAGCTTAGTTGGCGAGCTGATCAAATTTCTTGCTTACCTGAGTTTCCATACGTTAACTATAATTATATTATCTATAGGTTTAAAAATCATTATCACGCACAAAATGATCGCAACACTATGATTGCTAAGGTAACAAGCACATACAAAGCACAGCAGTGCGAAATTACGCAAGACTAGTTTCAACTCGCTGAAGATCCAGAAAGATATATAGCTGTTAAAAGTAAATAAAGTATGATACGTTTTGCATCGACCAAATCGACACTGTGCAGTCTATCTAAAACACAATATACTGATGGTAACCGCTATCAGTATCTGCTTCCATAAAAAAATCACATCAATATTTCATAATCTGCGCACCTAAAGTTGATTCATTTAGCAACTATTCCACGCAATCATATATCCCTAAAAGATATACTTATACTCCACGTATATAATAAATGAAAAGAACTACATGCCAGTAAATATCTAACACCACGTCCATAACAGTACCATAATGATAAACCATAAAAAGTCCTACAAACAAAGAACAAAAAGAGCAGTAGCAAATCTACATATCCTAAGCATAAGCTAGTTAGGAGTTTGTAACCGGTGAAATTTTGGTTTCGGCGAAAATCGCGCTACGTTTGCGGTTTCGTTCTGGCAAAAAAATGCAAACACAACCATACCAGAATCGGAACCTCTTACATATTTTTGATCCATTAGTAGTCCAAATATATATATTTCTACGTACACAGTACACAAAAGCATTTCACGACCAAAATAAAAGTTTTGTCATAACAAATTGACTTACAAAAGTCAGCAGGACAAATACTTCCGGTAAGTTTCCCACAGGGTTCCCGCGGAATTCGGGATACCATTTTCCTGTTTTCCCTGCCTGCAGGGCCCAAAATCCCTGTTTCAAGCTGACATTAAACCGGGATTTGCGACTATGAGGATCCACTATAGAAGCACTCAGTACGCCAGAGGTGCTGAATTCTTGAGCATTATGTAATAAGTCCCAATTTAAGCCGAATTTAATGTGAAATAATAATTAAATAATGTTAAAGTTATTTAATTAATATCAACATTTTGCTGTTTGGAGTTGCAAGAGCCGAAGTGATAAAACCAGTTCAAGAAATAAATGGAACCTAAAACAAAAAATGAAACCGAGTTAGACCGTTAAATTTTCACAAAAAAGGCTAGTTAAATTTAATTTTAGAATTCCCGACTTTTCCCTGTTTTAAAATGAACAAAATTCCCTGTTTTTCACTGTTTTCCCTGTAAAAATAGCAGTTTTCACTGTTTCCCCTGTTGAGCGGGAAACCTGTTCCCATCATAACAAAGTAGGAATAATTGTTCTTCTTAACCTTATGTAAGAGAGCAACACCTGGTGGATGCTTGTGGTAATAGTTTGCTCCTTTCAGAGAGCTGTAATGCATGTTCAAATTGAACCTCTTCAATATGATTACACGGACTATAAATTGCGTAGAAGTACTTAAGCCGAACTTTCGAACGTGAGCATGGAAGCACAACACAATCAATCCTGAATATTTTGCATTACTGCAAGCTTGTATAACATAAATTGCTTCAATCAATACAGCATATTCGCAACATTATCAGTCTGACTACTCAATTACAGTAACCATCAGAAATGACTACTGTTCTCTCGATGTTCAA
Source organism: Trileptium ribeirensis (assembly GCA_030248225.1). Taxonomy (NCBI): domain Eukaryota; kingdom Metazoa; phylum Nematoda; class Enoplea; order Enoplida; family Thoracostomopsidae; genus Trileptium; species Trileptium ribeirensis. The sequence goes on from JASANE010008655.1 coordinate 46,285, forward strand.
ATGATGCTCAAAACATGTCATATTGCCGGTCTCACAATGTTCGCTCGATCGAAAGGTGACTGCTATTTCTAGCACGCGCTGTATTGCAGATCTACTCAAAGAGTAGAACCTAGAATAATTTCTTTTATAACCACAGAATCCAATAACTTAAGTATTCCTAAAGAATAATATGTCTAGTAACTCGAGGCGTGTGTATGACAAGCTAAATTGTCCACGACATGGTAAATGCATGGCAAGTACATTCAGTGTAATGTAGTTTTCCCCAAGAAACATAGTTGAAAATATTTTCATGGTGCTGATGAACCGGGAAGACACAAGACACGTCAAGTCGATTAACGTGTAAAGCAATTAAATGTTTTTGCCCTCTTCACAGTCAATATATACATACAATAACGTAACGAAAATATATTAACAGCAACAAAACGGTTAATTCTATTTCAACACATTTAAAATCCACAGTACCTGTTTCTCTTCCTTCGTTCATTTTACTATATATAAAACCACGTTCCATATGTAAAGAAGGCATGCGTGATCCTTAATCTGACAAACGATCCAGAAATGGAAAGGGAAGTTTATAAAGGAATTATACTTTCATTCTTTACACACATAGATAGCATACAAATCGATAAAATAAAGGCCGAGCGAAGGGTGCGTCACTCAAACGGCTGAAGTAATATAAAAAGTTTCATACAAAATAGACAGCTCCGAGTATTTCGTGATGGTTAGATAATCAAACTTAAACGCAATCCAAAAGAAACATTTTTCAAACGTTACATTTTATACGATGAGCGAAAACATCTTCCGAAATAACGTATAGCTAAAAACAAATGTCAAATCACATTTAACGCTCTCTTGTCAATACTTGAACTGAGTGCTGTATAGAATAACATAATTTTCCTGTTACCACAGGCGTAGCTTTTCGACAGGCGACCCATCTAAAACTGTTAGAATTACTTACTCGCAGCTTCTTCAATTGCATGAACCGCCCCGCTATTATCGCCATCCGAATCCGTTTCACCAGCTTTTTCTAATTCCGACGAAAATTTTGCCGCCAAAACATTATTGGCGTTCTCGTCCGTTTTCAATGTCGTCGACTTGCGCATTATTTTATTACAGGTTGGTAAATGCCAAAAGATAAATAATTACAGTATTGTCAGGTAGTGCATTAAAACAAAACTGGAATAATCAAGCTCGGTATCACCAATGAGTTGAAAGTCTCCACATGATCACGACATAGTACGTAAAGGTAGAAAGTTTCTTCAGTAGTATTTCTAAAGTGGGACGACGCAGAATGTCAGGTCAAACATAGACATTATAGGTTGCTTATCGGCCGCCACAACCAGATATAATTTTAAGTATGACTATTTAGACATGTCATTGAAATGGGGCGCGCGAAGTGAGTTTACACTGAGGGCACTAGGAGGAAAGATAGATAGATAGATAATGAGTTATTGGGCCATAGAAACATGCGGGGGCAAAATTAATCTTTGCCCATTGCATTAGCCCATTCATAGCTGTAATAAATAGCAAAGAAAAAACCATTACCTTGGCTTGAGATACCTGAGAGGTCGACGGGTGATGCGTTCCTATGTAGGGCGCCTTAGCCTCCGTGTACTTATAATAACCAGGGAATAATCGGAACCGAAATTTACCGGAACCTGAACCAGCAACCGGAACCGTCCATTTAAACCGGATCCGGAACCGGAACCTGATCTTCGAAATTTATATATAGTGAAACAGATGATGGAAGAAATTAAGGTATAGTGGATTTAAAATGCATTAAAAATAACTTTTACATTAAACTTAATGTATTGCGATGGTATTATTGCCTTTCTGAAACTTTAAAGAGACTGAGGAAGCTAATAATGTTTATCTATCGATCAAATATGTCGGTTTTTGGCCATTCAGAGCAAAAAATGTCTTCCACTATATACCATTGCGTATACTGCGTCAAAACGAATGTGCTTACAAAGCGTGGAGCGTAGAATACACACTTTCGCTCTGTCTCCAGTCGCCTACCCTTACTACACATACCTTTGTTGCATGTTCTTCTGTAGGAAACTTAAAATTATTGGTTTATATGATTTAAGAGAAAATAAGATAGAAGGTAATTTTCTGATCAGTGGTCATAGACACTGTTTAGGCTAGGGTTGGACAAACAGTGCCCGTCTGTTAGATCATAATGATGATAACTTTCTAATCATAATGCTATAAATGAGACACACTGTGATGCTGCTCGCACAGTTTCAATAAATACAGTTCATTGCCAAGAAAGCAGTTTCTAGCTGCATTGCAGATAACGTTAGTTTGCTTCAATTTATACTGATTTACCAAGTTTACAAGCGCACTGGCGGGTGCTTGGCGCAATTTATGTTACCCAAGCATACCCTAAGTACTTCTGCGTAAGCCATACTCTGTTACCGAGTTAGACCGGTTTAATTCAAACGTATCCCACAGACTTCTGGATGTGTAAAATAGCTGCTACAAGCATCGACCTGGCTTTGATTTAACAAACTCCTGCAGGTTATTATGAAACATTCCTGCTCAAATTATGTGCCCTACTTACGTTTCACACGGCAAATTGGTTAGTTAATCTTTTCTTTTGCTTGGTTGTATTGGAGCTTGATCATTGTATAATATATATTACATATGTTTGGTTTACAGGATGAAGCAAAAAACGTGGAAAATTTCAAACAAAATTATTAAACCGGAATTCCGGTTCTGGTATGGTTTTTGCCCTTTGCCGGAACCGCAACCGGAACACGATTTTCGCCGGAACCGGAATTCCGGTTACTCCCTGATATTGGCCTATAGCTCTTAGCTTCAAAGTAATTGTCCTTACCCGGCTTTGGTATAAAGGAGACAGAGGCCTACTTCCATGCTTTCGGTATATAACCGGTAGCTATGGATTCCTTAATTATCTTCATTAGCATAGGAATCAATTCCTCAAAACCAGACTTTAAGAGTATTGGACTGACACAGTCCACACCCGGACTTTTAAAAGAACCAAAGATTGAGATCGTCCATCTCAATTTGTCGATATCTACTATATAGTTGTTCAACTGTATCTAAATCCTTCCTGGATGGCCTAAAATTCTTGGAAATTTCTGCCATTACAACTTCGTCTCTTACTGAATCAGGAAAGTGAGACTGGAGCAAAAGCTCTGTCTCCTCCTCATTTTGTGTCATGCTTCCACCAGCTTCTTTAAGTTGAGTGAGTCTCACCTTGTGTATTAACATGCAAATCTTCGCCAGTCGAGAGCTGGCATGCGCACCCTCTACCTTCTCACAGAATGCTTTCCAAGATCTTTTCTTCGCAAATTTTATCTCTTCCTTATAAATCCTTTGAGTGTATCTATATCTGTTCAATTCAGTTCTGTTCCATGTTTAATTGCAACTCTGTATAGCTTTCTTGATCTTAGTCTGAGGAAGGTAAGTCTAGGTGACCACCAGCTTAGACCATTAATCCTGCTCTTGACCAAAGGACAAGACGATTCCTTTGCTTCATTAACCACACTTGTTAAACTTGCTTCGTTAGTATCAATTGTCTCCAAGTTAAATTCATATTCACTCATATTAGTGTCCGGTATGTTCTGACGAAGTTTACATTTAAACGTTTCCACTTTAAGTTTCCTCAAATTATAACTTACTCTGTCTTCAATGACTTCTTCTTCACAGCCAAATTCTATTGCTGTATGATCTGAGAACGTATTATCATCAAGTACACGCCAGTTGATTATCTTATCAACACTGTCTAAGCCTGTGAGTGTTACATCGATTCTCTCTGATCTCGTTCTTGTGATGAAATTTGGCTTAGCTCCAACGTTCATTATCTCTAAGTTTGAACTAGCTATAAAGTCCAGTAGATCTAATCCTCTTTTATTACAATCACTGCTGCCCCATAATATGTGGTGGGCATTCACATCCCAACCCAAAACTAGTTTTTTGTTGTTGCTGTTACAGTATTGTACGAGATTTCTGAGTTTCTGCTCAGTGGGGCGTCCACTTCATATGGCATATAAACCGAGGCTACCCACAACTCCTTGTTTTCAGTACAGATCTTTACTACGACACAATCACTGTCACTAAAAGTACTCATAAGTACTGCTTTTATTCTTTTCTTAAAAAATATAGCCGCACGAGGTCGCTGAACAGCAGCATAATAATAATAATAGACGTCATATTCTGAGTTCCACATATATGGCCTATTGTTTAGCACATACGGTTCCTGGGCTAGAATACAATCTAGTGTATTTTGCTTTACTTTGCTAATTTCAACTATTGCTTCCCTGCTTATTTGCCTGAACTTAATCATTGTTGAGGAATAAGTTTTTCCATATCTCTTATAATAGTCTTGTGTAGTCGGTTCACTGCCGGATGTTGGCCATACATAGTCTGATGTTGGCGCAGTCGAGATGCTGCCTCTGCTGAATTGTTGCGAGCATTAGCCAGCATTAACTTTAAATTGGCTTCCAACTCAGGTTCGGTGGCGCGAGACGCAGCCCCCCTGGTTGATTTTGTGCTCTAATCGAAGGCGTAGTGGCGCTTACAGCTGCCCCCTTCACATTTACTTCAGAGACGGAAGGTTTGGTGGCGCTCATAGCTGCCCCCTTCCGTTTCTGTTAATCTTGTTGCACTGTCCTCTGAAGCGGAAGGTTCAGTGGCGCTTATAGCTGCCCCCCTTCCGCCTCCGAGGCTCAGTCCAGTCTTAAGCTCTCGGTAGAGCCGGTCACGTGATCAGTCAACGTTAATGTCAACTGTTCACCTATGGTTAGGTCTTCAACCAGGTATTCATAAATCACTAAGCTAATTTGAAGTTTCAGATTCATTTTCAGTATTGTCAGGTAGTGCACTAAGACAAAACTGAAATAATCAAGCTCGGTATCACCATCCAGTTGAAAGTCTCCACATGATCACGACATAGTACGTAAAGGTAGAAAGTTTCTTCAGTAGTATTTCTAAAGTGAGACGACGCATAATGTCAGGTCAAACATAGAGATTATAGGTTGCTTATCGGCCGCCACAGCCAGACATAATTTTAAGTATGACTATTTAGACATGTCATTGAAATGGGGCGCGCGAAGTGAGTTTACACTGAGGGCGCTACGAGGAAAAATCGTGAAAATTTCATTATTTGTCTGTCACTGTCGCTGAAAATTCATGCTCGGACTGATGAATTTGAATCAAATTTTTGTTCCATAGCAAAAGTGTTGAGTGTGCGCCCTTTAAATAAACGCGAGCAGTTCCGACCCCGTCTTCCTGTAGCATGGCAAAATGTTTTTAAGAGTTATATATCATATCCGGCAGTAAGGGTACAAGTGTCTCGCAGCTAATATCGTGCGGTAATGGCTTCGCATCCAAAAATGGTGATCTAAACATTTGTGGGAGAACACTCTCTGTGAGGTGCTTTTCTCGTGTACACGAGAATGTTTGTTGATGTTGACTGTTTCAGTTTCGTTTAAGATCAGTTTCGTTTCAGACATTTAATCTTAAAAAATTTAAAACTATTATACTATTTTTACAAACAACGCTATTATGCCATCTTATATTAACATGTCTAAACGTCCTGATCCTGTTGATAAAAATACAGCCAAGCAAATTTTTTGCATTATTCAAAAGAAAAAGGCAGAGAACTTTGTAATGTGATGAAGTCGAAGCTGTCGTACAAAGCTTCAAGCACCCACCGAAATGCAGATGCCGTTGAGATTGAAGGTGGGTTATTGCTTGCTGTGTGTGTTGGTCAGTTGTTTGTTTGCAATGAATTCTATGTATGTAATATTGCTCCAACACTAATTATGCTGAATGCTTCAACCTTTATTCATATTTTCAAATGACGACTTGCCGTCAAGTGTTTCTCAACAGCTCTCGCTTGGTGTCAGATTTTCTGCAGATGAACTAATCTCTCTAACGCCGATGTCGACCGCTCCCAATCGTGAATTTGCATGTAGTTTATAATTTACGTACTCACGCGTGCATATTGATGTGTAATTATTGCAGTGCTGCACTTGCATATAATTCACGTTAAAATTGTAATGTTAATAATTCTGATTTTTTTATAATTTTTTATTTTCAGACTTTATTGTTCCAGAGACTTCCTTTGGCAGTCGATCAAGCGTGCGGTCGGTGAAGTTCGAGGTCCTCACTGTGAATGCGATCTTAGCCAGAGAGCTTGCAAAAGTAGGAAAGCGTTTGGTAGAGGGGAAGGGAAAGCGCGGCGACATTGGACAAAAACGGTTTATATGTTATCCATGGGCGATTGTTCTTCGTGGTCCCGATAGAGATTTTTTGGGGATTCTGTGCAATGCGTGTCGACAGTCAATTCGATCAAGGTTGAGGAGTGATGTTGAAGACATACTGAGGTGAACTGGCGAAAGATGGGTGAATGGGCCCGATTCAAATGTGGTGCAGCTGTATCGACATGCGACATAGCATGCGACATGAAATTAGCGATTAAGAAACGAACAAGATGTGTCCGAAACCTGGCGATATGGCGAACGATGTTGTGAATGTTGAAAATTTGCGAAAGGCGGTCATGGAAAATCCGCGGGCACTTCACATGAGGTGGTTTGCTGATGAGCAGTCCCGTCGGAAATTGGATCAAACCTGGAACGATGTTGCCAGTCAGTTGGGTCAGGTATCGCAAACATCAACGGAATAGAATTACGTCGGGATCGGAATTCTGCTGCAAACGATGTTAAAGTCCATTCAAATGAAAATTGCTGGGTACCACAATTTTGCCGGCGAAGTGTCGTTTCTCATCAGGCATCTGGACGTTCATCACCTCAAGCAGCTTCGCTCACATACGAGTTGAACTGGTCAATCGCTGAATTCAGTAATGCGCTGTTCCTTTCACCTGTATACGGCATCTACTCGGAATCATTGTCTTCAGGCACTCTGGTTAACGAGGAGCGGACGTTTACCGTTCTTGCCGATGCTGCGTCTACCTCAAACGTCCGTCAGTGGATTGCGATCAATATTCCATTTGTGTCTCGAAATAGAATTTGTATTCGCATGTTGAAATTGTCACGCTGCATGGACAAGAGAGGTGCCGGTATTATGGCATTATCGAAAGCTTGCTTCAGCGAACAGATATCTTTGTGATAAAAGATATATTTGTGGATTTATCGGAGTCGATGCGATCACTCAATTTCCATTCGTATTTTATTATTGCCGATCTAACATTGCTGTCAGCTGCCTCTGACGCACGCAGATCAGTTTCATAGACATGCGCAGTATCAAATCGCTTATAAGTGTTTGAAAGCATTACGCTTCCTACGTAACCAAATTCACGCTATATATATGATCTGCCAAAACTGATTTCTTACTGAATTCCTTCAAACACACTGGGACGTTATCACTGTGTTCAGCTTGTTAAAAATCGTAGAGCAAATATCACCTAAATTAATATTTCCTAGGTGTAATGTTCTATTGTACTTCTGATCGCGCACTCGTGGCCAATCAGTCTTGTGCCAGAGTTTACATGGCTGGAAACAGATATAAAAATGGTCCGAATTACGTAGAAATGCAGTGGTATTAACCTGGTTAAGACACCTTGGTTCACCGAAAAAAAACGAAATCTAGCAATACATTGTTTTACTATTTATCAATCGCTAAATCAACTGTGACTAAAGCGCCATATATAACTACCGAATTTTTATTCAAAACCGTTCCAATGACCATAAAATATAGGGGATTCTTTCAATAGCATAATTCCCAAGTCTCCCGTGCATAATGCCAAATATATTTCCGATAAGACAATGTTCCATTGATTATGTGAGGTATTGGTTATGATAGAGTGGATATTGATCATCTACAAATGTGGGACCGTAATAAAACGCATAGTATATACACGCATATCCGTCATGATATATATGTACTGCAAATTTGACGGTATCATTTTGGGCGGGGATTAAAACAAATGTGTGGTGTTTTGTTTTCTTATTGCTCAGAGGTCTCATCCGAATAAAATCAATAGAACAGTTGCATTGATTATGTGAGGTATTGGTTATGATAAAGTGGATATTGATCATCTACAAATGTGGGACCGTAATGAAACGCACAGTATATACACGCATATCCGTCATGATATATATGTACTGCAAATTTGACTGTATGATTTTGGGCGGGGATTAAAACAAATGTGTGGTGTTTTGTTTTCTTATTGCTCAGAGGTCTTATCCGAGTAAAATCAATAAAACAGTTGTATATATAATACCACTAATGAAGATACAAACCTATTTACTGTTAAAATCTCAGCTATGTGAATACAGCCGTTAGTACGTTGTAATATTAACAAAATACTTGGACGCAACTTATGACATCCTTTATTTTGAAGTAGCTATTATATACTAAGCGACTAGATTGGAGAATTCCCAACTACAAAAAATTATCGGACAATAATTATTTGTTTAGATTTTGGTGGGGATAGGGTGGAGATCCGATTTCTTATGACGGCTATCGGTAATTAAATGGGAAAGGGATTCGTCACCGGAATATTGTACGGAACGAGGTGTTGCCAGTAGAAAGCCGGTGGGACACAATTAATGGCACGCGTTATTTTGGTTGCGACCGTGTCTTTCGAAGCGGTGTGACTACTTCTAAGCACTCATTTTTCCAAAAAACTCGAAACTAAAAACACTAGGAAAAATATTTATTTGTGATAAAACAATTAGATTGTAATGAACAAGACTTTTACTCCGCAATTCTTATTAGATTGCGGCGGTCCCTGCCCACTACTAATTCAGCTCACTTTTCGTTCAGAAGATTTATATGTTATCTATTACGCTATTAGTTCTCTGGTGATATTAATACAGAGTACCCTGGAGAGAAATACTCCGTCATCCTATTTAATTACTTGAACATAAGGCCTTAGATGTAAGCTGTATAATTACCCCTATCTTATGTAAAGCAAACCTGGAAAGAATGCGCGATGGTTATATTATGAACTAGGTTGTGACGAACTTTGTCTTTCTCAACCCCTGGCACCTGGAAAGAATGTCTAAATGTATTATTTTTTAGGAAAAATTGAAAACGCTTAAGACGGGCCGTCCAAATGCAACGCCCTTTCATTCGGCCCAGGTTTCTCACTAAGTTAACACCTTGTTAAAGCTCACCCCGGACCTCTTAATCTGCGGCTGACTCAGCCGAAGTCTAAATTGATTGTTTATTTTCTATTATTTATTGTGAAACAAAATTTTATCCAATAGGCTTAAATCTTTAAGCCGAGAACACGTAAGCTCTGGTATAATAATAATAATAATGGGTTATTCCTATAGGTCACGCTAGTATTTTATTATATTTTCAACACCACGTAATGTAAAAATTCCTTAGTCGCTATGTGATCTTAGTTTTACGTCCGCAGAGTTTTTCTCTAATCTACACTGATGCAGCAAATCCTTGGAACCACAAAGCCAAAAGCTAAAAGTAGAAATCAAGAACGCTTTCAGAAAATCCCCAATCCCTACAAGAACTCACACAATTCTTTGCGTGTTAAACTGTTAAACTCGAAAAATACCAAAAAAAGCAGGCGACGACAGCGCAAATTAAGCGCACCAAACTTGGCCACGACAAATCAGACAGATCAGGAAATCAAAAATAAAATTAAACTAAACTTCCTGGGCCAATAGCAGAGGACTCACGTCAATCACGTTATTGATGATTCATGCTTTTAGAACTTTCTGGAAACTTCCCGACCAATGGAAATTTCCCCAAATACCCCGATTGGTGGAAACCCCCTAGTTAGGTGATCCCAGAAGCCAAAAATTCAAGAAAAATTTTTTAAATAAAAATAGGTAAAAAAATTAGGGTGGTTTTTGAGCCTATAACCCCTTTCAGCTTAGGAGACCCCGACATTAATAATTGAAAATGTTATATTTTAATGCTTCAAAGGGGGTAGGCGTTGGATGGGCATTTTTATAACCGCTATCGGATATTAGAGGAAGACGGGCAATTGCCACCGAAGATGGTGAAGTTCGAGGTGTGGCCAGTAGTATGCCGGTGGCGATACTCGAATGGCACGCGTTCTTGCTTTTCGTGATCAGTATATGTGCCATAGATTTTGCGGCATGGCTCAGCTCTAGTCACTCTTGCTTATCATAGTCGAGCACCAAAGACGTAGCAAAGAATGATTATTAAAAAATAGTATAAAATATTAACGTAGGCTATCAGGTTTAGGCACCCGTAGTTTCCGTCAGCAATATTCTTTAACTCGACAACGGTAATTTGTCTCGAAACCACAAGCAAGGGCCGTTATGTATTAAGTTGTCACTCATGAAGAAGATTATATGTGAAGCAATGAGATCGTGACGTTTCAAAAACCATAAATTCCAGAACAAAAATCGAAGATCCGTAAACACGCTGTGCTATGCGTAACACTTTATGCCTTACTCTCTAGGAGCTGATGATAAGCCACAAAACCGTCAATCTCCATAGGTAACGCCCCCGAAACCGTATTTAGAACATTTGTGTAAGGCCGACACGCAAGCAGATAAAGTTGACGTAATATCGCAAGCTACAGTAATATCGGGTAGCTAGGTAGCCTTAAATAGAAAAATCAATAATAAAACAGAAAACAACAAAATCACAACAGCGGTTAAAAGAAAAGAAAATCAAAAGCAAAGCTAACAACATGTTATCTAATTAAACAAACTAAAGGAAAATATGCAAATTAGCATATAGCAAGGCAACAAAATTGATAAAATTAAGGATTTGGAAAGTTGGGGATAGGAATTATATAATAAGTAAAATTTGGGAAAACCCGGATTTTTAGTTTTGGGAGGGGTTTTGGGTTATTTTTAAGATGGTTGGGTGGGTTTGGGTCCGTAATTTCCCTTGTAGCCAGGGAAACCCTTAACAGAAAAAGGAAAACTGTTATTTTATGCTATCTTCTAAAAGGGTAGGGATTGGATGGTAATCTTCTTATGCCAGCTATCGGATGTTAAATTGGGACGGGATTCATAACCGAAGATCGTGGCGTTCGAGGTGTGGCCAGTAGTATGCCGGCGGGAACTAAGTGGTCGCCTTCTTGTTTCTTTAGCAACGATACGATTTGACTTGGCGTGGCGGCGTGATTAGCTCGATTAAGTCGGGCTTTAGATAAATGAGCACCAAACCCGCAAATAAAAATGTCATGACACAATTAAGGCACAGTTCTTTAGCACCGTTATTGATTAGGCTACACTTGTCACCGGTAATTTTGCTTCTTTACACACCATGATAACCTATATATTTTTAGTCGACTTTTTTCCAATTAAGCCACTCAATGTTCTAGTTCTTTTGGCTCTTATTTATCTATATCCTGTTAGGTAAGGTTTAGCTGGCTCTCGAACGACTAGCCAACTGCTAGGTTATTTAAGTACCTGAACCTAATTTTCCAGATTTACCCTAACACTAGCCGTTATATTATAGCTGTCCCCGGACGCCTGACGAACTATAATATTATAACAACTGTCTGCAGTGGCGAGCTATACTTCCAATTAATTTCTTAAATGTTTCGATACCCGGACGGCTGATGCAGTTGGTAACTGGGGATGAAGTACTCGATGGGGCAACCTATTCCGCGCCCCTTACTCACCAGGTCTTCTCAAGAATAACGCCGCTTGTTAAGCTGACCCGGACTGCTGCCGCAATCAAAAAGTGATGAAACTTCCCTCTGAGCCCCCTCTGCTCTCCCTGGTAATTCTTACTCAACCGTTTAGGGCCGAACTTTTAAATCCTTAAAGACCTTAAATGGTATTTGTCCACCTGGGTGGACAAACTTCGACCCAATGTAGATCGTGTTCAGTAAAAACCACGCCCACCCTTAGCAATCCAATTAAAGGTCTACCGTTTGCCTATTATATGCATCACTTGCAGCGTAATTACTCCTGCAATATTCATATTGACAACGGCTGAAGTTTCATAGGTCGGTCGTATTATGTGTAAAATATTCAAATTACCGAAAATCCATATCTACTACAGCTAGGGAATTCAACTGTTGTCAGAATAATATTTGTGTACCCGGGTATACATACGAGTGATTTGGTATTTCGTACGTGCATACACAGCATATAGTAAACAGTATTATCCATGTCCACCACAGTTGACATTTTTATATTAATAAATGTACACCAGAGTGGACAAAAATCTACATAGCAATACGTCCATTGGAGTAGACATAATATTGAAGCACAAATGTCTACTGGAGTGGAAATTTTGTTTTATGTTCTTTATTTTAGTATTTTGTTAGACAGGGTATAGTAATAGTTGTAGCGTAAATACAAATAACAAGAACAATTTTGATAGCTAATTAACATATGAATAATTACGATGAAAATTAAACCGGGTAGTAAATTTAAAATTGGTAGTAGAAGGAAAATTGACCAGTGTAATGATTCAGATAGTAGTAGCCCGGAAGAGCTTGACTCTGATTACGTTGACAGTGACATTTCAACTAACCAATCCGTTTCTGAATCAAGTGAAGAGGGGTCCGAATCTGAAAGCAGCGCGTCGGAATTGGATGAAGAACCATTGGTAATTAGCGGGCAGTGGACACGACACCTTCCAGATAAATTTTCACAGCAACCTGCTCCTCCCGATACAGAATTCGAAGGATTCGAACCTGGCGAAAAACTGCCTACTGATGCCGATTGTCTGCAATATTATCGGATGTTCCTAACGCCGCACATGGTCAATTTCTGTGTGGAACAATCTAATTTGTATCTAAGTGAGTCTCAACTCAGGAAATTCTATCTATTTTTTGCAATTTTGAATTTCTAATATATCCGCGAGATTCCATCTAATTATAATTATACATCTTTTATTTACACGACAAACGGTAGGTGGCACTGGTAGTTTGCACAAAAATTATTGTACTCAGTCAACACAGGAATTTTTCATTGCGAACTTCGATGTTATGTATATATATTATAGCAACAAAGTGCATAGCTTCGAAACCCTCTATAGGCACAAGATACATCTTCATGCTGTGCTTTTGCTCGCATTTTCACTCATTGTTTTTATGTATTATTTGCAGCATTCAAGAAGAACGAAGAAGCTTCCAAACGCCGACAGCCCAAACGAAAACGCGGCAAGCCATATTGGGCACCCGTCAAACCAATTAGCGACGAAGATTTTTTGAAATTCGTTGGCTGCCTTTATTATATGTCACTCGTTAAGATACCTCAAAAAGAACGTTACTGGAAACGTGCGACAGCACAGCAAACCATAAAGCAGGCAATGAGTTATAAAAGATTCACACAGATCCTGCGCGTTCTACACTTTGCTGATCCAAATCTGGCTCCTGCGAAGGGATCCAAAAACTACGACAAGCTGTATAAAGTACGAGCCCTTCTGGATTTGGCCAACGAACGATTCAGCAGCAACTCGCCAGTCGAAACCATGCATGCAGTGGATGAGCAGATGGTTAAATGCAAAGGCCGCGTACCGGATAGTCTACGTCAGTATGTGCCGGCAAAACCCACAAAATGGGGTTCAAAATGTGGGCCCGATCAGGCAACTCTGGTTATATTCATCAAGCTCAGGTGTATGAGGGTGCGAGGAAGGCGGATCCAGCGCCAAAGCGTCGCAGCGCATCTGGGCCAGGCCCATCTTCGGCAGCAGCTTCCGGGGTGCCTGGCGGCGCAACTCCAGAGGAAGAGTATATTGCGCTGATATCCCAAATTACATCAGTTCCAGTGGAGTTGGTAAAGAAGGCCGGGCTAGGCGGTCAAATCGTTTTGTCGTTGTGCTCCTATCTACCTAAGGGAACGAGGGTATACTTCGACAATTTTTTTTTCATCATTAGCTGTAATCCATGCTTTATCAATAATGGATTTACAATGCGTTTGTACCATTCGCAAAAACCGCATCGGTGGGTGCCCGGTCAAGTCTGACGCTGAATTGAAACAAGCTGGACAAGGCAGCTGCGATGCGGTGTACGATATGGAAAGCGGTGCCTTGATTTGCGGCTGGTATGATAACCAGCGTGTGTTGTTGGCTTCAAACTATGCCGGACTGGTTCCGATGGATCAGTGCGCGCGACGCAATAAGCGCGAAAAAGTTATGATTCAGCGCCCATTCATCGTTCGTGAATATAATGCGTTTATGGGTGGGGTTGATAAAACGGACCAATTTGTGTCGCTATATCAAATCGACTTCCGCTGTCGAAAGTGGTATCATCGTCTCGTTTTCCGTTTGCTGGACCTAATGGTAGTAAATGCTTGGATTTTGTATCGCCAAAAAAGTATCAAGATTAGCCAGTTCGACTTCAAATTAATGATTTCTATGGATTTGATTGAGTCCAAACTTCGTGCGGTTGAAGATCAAACTGGTCTGCCTTTATCACCATCACCACCAAAAGATGACGAGCCCTCTACATCCCGTGAATCACGATATTCTACTTCTACCGGGAAACGCTACGATGGCTTTGAGCATATGATTGAAATAGACACAGAGGGAGCTAAAAAAGGAAAGCGCTGCAAAGTATGTGGCCTTCAAACCTTAGTATTCTGCTCCAAATGTATGGTTCATCTGTGCTTTGTGGTACGCGGTGTGGACAAAAACGGAAATCGTAATTTCCGCAACTGTTTTAAGGGTTATCACACCCGGAAGTAGCTAGGTAACAATAAACATTTGGTAACAAATGCGTAACATGTGACGTCGGCGACGACTGATGAAGTGCGCATTAATTTTTTTGCTGTAACTTTACTACTATATATATAATATTTTGCTACGCCAATCTGCGGTTTGATTAACAATTTCGTATTCGCTTCTTGGGAACGGTCGCAGGACTTATGACGCTTAACCGAGGTTCAGCTGATGCTACACGCCTGCAAACTATTCCCTGCTAACAATTTTCATTATTTTGGCGATTAGGACATTATAACGATATCCACGAAGTCAAATTATCTGCAACGAAAAAACAACAGATGACGCTGCTTTAATGACATTATTGCCCTCATTATTAAATGTCCACTATGGTGGACAATTTTGCAAAAAATGTCCACTCTGGTATACATTGCAACGACAGATGCTTCCATTCAGTTTTTGTCCACCGTGGTGGACATGCTACAACTTGCGAATGTCCACTGAAGTCGACATCCGGTTCCGGATCCGGTGCCCATTGTAAAAGCCGGTGAGTATATTTTTTGGTATCTATGCCGTAACTACATTAATATGTATTAGTATTAAACTTCAGCGTTAAGCGGTTCTCAGTAGACCATTTAAGGGTTAACTAATATTCAGCTAATACGTTGTAACGTCAATACCGCTCTTTTTATTTAACATTATAGTTTTACTTGGGAAGATATTATTACTACGTTATGGCTAATTTCTTTTTAAAGTACATATTTGCGAAGTCTCTTTTAGCCATAAACTTTAATCAGGAAACGCAAAGAGAACTATGATAATATTTTATGGATGCTTTAGGATGCGCGAATTTCAGACTCTAAGCGGCACAAAGATAATTAAAAAACCACGCAATTATCTTTAAAGAGCAATAAAAGCCATTTGAAATTAAGTTATTTCCTTACTGGAGTAGCTATGTAGCCGAATTAGAATTTATTAAAGTAAACCGTAAACTAGCATAATTCTTTATGCTATAACTAGATAACAGGTAATTCGTATGTGGAAGTGCGTAATTCTTTAAGCTAGAACACAACCGAACCTTCACTCCCAAACTCAACCCCAGACTAGTTAAACAGAACAGAAAAATGTTAACTTTTGTTAGCTAATTAGTATAACGAACGAAGATTATATATACAAATTAGCATAATCTTAGTCCAAAACAACAAAACAAAAATAAAATAAAATCCAAGGACGTAGAAGGGAAGGAGAGATATAATAGGTGAAAAGTGAAAAACTTTGGGTTTTGGGAAATTTTTTGGAATTTAGGGAGAGTTTGGGCCGGGATCCCCCTGTAGCCTAGCAGATACCTAACTTATATTTTATGGTTTGAATAGGGGTAGGGCTGGACTGTGGAATTTTACGACGGCTAACGATATTTATAGTGGGACGAGATTCGTCACCGAAGGTTGTAGTGTTCGAGATGTGGTCAGTAGTATACCGGTGGGGAATTCTATGGCTCGCGTTCTTTTAGCATTTGCTTCTTCTTTGCAGTAATGCGAAGCGACTGAGCAATGTGTGAGACTATATCTACTCACTCCTGAATAACCCAATTGTCGACGAAAGCCGGCAGTGAAAACGTTTATTACAAATTTGGTAAACACTAATATGTATGTTCTTAGAGAATAAGGCACATTCTTTTTGTACCGAAGTTTACCTCACACCAAGTACTCTTTCCAATAATTTTATTTCTGATGTTTTATCCCGTTTAGCCACTCACTACTTCAGTTCTTTTGGCTCTCGGTTATCTATTGTTAATTACTATTAAGAGCTGGCTACAGCTAATTCTAGGAGTCTCTTGTGACGTCAATGTAGTTGGCCCCCGGATGGCTAACAACTGGACGAGTATCTAATTACAGAAGCCTAAGTCCTTAGAATTACGCTCAGTACTGATCTTATTTAATCAGCAGCCGCCAAATGACTGACCACTATTAACTTCGATGATCGCGGTTAAGGGTTAGGTTAGTCACTACTTTGATTACAGCTCTTGTGAGTTCATACAGCAGGCCCCCGGTTGGCTGGCCACTGCAGAGTTATTTAATTACCTGAACCTAGTTCCTTAGAATTATCGCTAATACGGCCGTTATGTCAATGTACCTTTCCCCGGGTGGCTGACGCGATACGCTATTATAAAAACTGTATAGTAGTGGCAAGCTACTATCCAGTTCTTTGCTCAAGATCTTTGGCCCCCAGACGGCTGGCCTAGGTGGTAATAGGAAAGGTTCAAATAGCAAGAGGGCAGGAAATAACCGAAACCGAAACCAAAATCGTCCATTTAAACCGGATCCGGAACCTGGTATTCGAAACTTATATACAGTAAAATAGATGAAGAAATGAAAGTACAGTGGATTTAAAATGTATCAAAATACAACTTGAAAAAAAAATAAAAAATAACACAAAAATGTCGAAAGATTTTTTAACCCGAATTCCGGTTCCGGCATTGTTTTTGCCTTTTGCTGGAACAGCAATCGGAACACGATTTTCGCCGGAACCGGAATTCCGGTTACTCCCTGCTAGAGGGATTTCTGAAACTTCGCCCCTTACTCATCCGGTCTACTCAAGAATAGCAATACCTGTTAAGTCGCGTTAGGAAACCTTTGCTACAGTTAACACAGTATTGCTACTACCCCGGACCCACTTGATATACTCGCCCTGGTGATTCTCACTCGACGGTTTATGGACGGAATTGTGAAGCATTACTAACTATTCAACAGTACTAATACATATTTAACCCTAACATTTTTATTTGGGAAAATAATTAAAAATAAGTTAAGCTATATATATACTTTTTAAATATATATACCTAACTGTGTAGTTCTGACCCAATGTTAATTCTTTAACCAAGACAATTGAACATGAAAACTTTGAACATAGATCGGTACTGTAGTAACTTTCTGTCTAATGCGTATTTCTTTACACTAATCCGAAGTAAAACTTGGAAATAAGCTAATAGCATAAAACTCGAAAATCAGCGACAAGCAAGCAAAAGTGCAACGTATTGGTTAAGCTAGTAATTTCCACTAGATAGGTAACCTATTTAACAAACATTAAACTGCAAGCATTATTAGAAGCATCGTTCTTTATGCGAGGTGTGTAAATATAACAACAACAATCTTCGACCTCAACCGTAATTCTTTACGCTAAACTATTATTACAACCAGAAGCACTCTATGCTGTCTAACTTTGTCGTTGATACTACAAAACTTGCATCAAAACTGAAAAAACAACGTAAAAGCACAGCTAACAGTGTGTTAGCTAATTGCATCTTCGAGTGCAATGCATGCAAATTAGTTAGAAAAGAAGAAAACAAAATAGAAAAGAAAACAAAAAAGAAAAGGACGAAGAAGGGATGTGTATAATAACTAAAAATATCGGGAACCCGAGTTTTAGGAAATTTTTAGGATTTTACGGTGTGTTTGAACTAGGATTCCCTCCTGTAGTCCAGTGGACCCCCAACATCCCCGGTTGTCGATGGAGCATCTACCACTGATGCCCTTCTTTAACTACCAAACCGATGGAGAGGTGCCCTCAAGAGGCTGACAGAGGACGTTTAAAGTGGCGAACACCTGCACGCCACGGACCGAAGTACTTAACTTTGCCTCTTTAGTTCAGTTCCGCATAATGTTTTTGTGCCGGTTTGGTGTCCATACCGTTTTTACTCTTTTCTACCATTCATAACCGCTGTTTAAATTGCGTCTACCACTGACTCAACCAATTTTTATTCTTTCATTAACCGGTCCCTACTTCCTTACCTGTGTTATTCTTTCATAACCTTCCCAAATTTGAATTCTTCTTTCTATTTACCAACCCTATTTACTCTTCATTTCTTCTTTTTTGTTGACCGTGGGGATTTCTTTGGCACTTTTGAGGTTCCTTCCCAAACATTGTCTGAAAATTAATAATTATTAGACAAGATATGTGGTTATATAAAAACAATAAAACTATTATATCAATGGTATTTTTGTTGTTTGGTAAAATCACCGTTCTTCCGGTTTAATGTCTTCTATTGGCACTATTATTTGGATCGTCTCTATCGATCAATGTTTTACTGATCGTCTCTGTCGATCATTCTTTTCTTAATACAATCATTTGAGACCACCGGCATTCTGTTTGGATCAGGCGGGTCTCTATGTCTTTGTGTTGAATGCCGGTTCTATTAGTAACCGATTCTTTGTGGATTGCGATTGGTCGTTTATTAATCGATTATGCACCGATTGTCATATGTTCGATCCGGTGGTTGGGTCGTCGTTGTTCGTTCCGATCGTTCTTTCGTAATTCGGACGCACCGTATTCTTTGGCATTGATCTGGATCATCGTTACTTCCGAATTCTTCTGCTTGTTCTTTGTCGCACGATTGTTTGTACGATTTTTGTTACACCGGTTGTTTTTGCATAGGTTATTTGGTTGAACCATTTCTCCATTTGTCGCAGAATCTTTTCTTTTGGGATATCGTTAAATCGGTTCTTTTTCGTGTCGGTATCGGTTGCGCTGGTTGTAAATTCGCACCGATTCTTTATCGTTGTATTTGTCCAGTTATCGGTTCTTTGGTTGATTATACCAAGTTCTTTTGTTACCGATTGTCTCGTATTGGGGTTGTCACATCGATTGTCTATTGTACTACCGGTTGCCTCATGGATACTTTGTACCGCTTGTTATTAATTGTCTCTTCTATTGTATTAATTCACTTGTCCGATTCTTTTGACGTTCTTTGGTTCATCGTCGTTATTCTTGTTCTTGTCCGATGTCGATCCATAGTTTCTTTTCTCTTCTTATTGACCATTTTCAGAATGCGTGAATTCCAAAGGTTCCAATGCCTCCGGATAGCTGAGACTGGTCCCTTATTCCTTCATATCGCACTTCCTGATCAACTAAAACATGGTAAGGAAGCAGTCGCCCGGATAGCTCGTCACCAGGGAGTAACCGGAATTCCGGTTCCGGTCCCAGCGAAAATCGTGTTCCGGTTGCGGTTCCGGCAAAGGGCAAAAACCACACCGGAACCGAAATTCCGGTTTAAAAAGTCTGTTTGAGATTGTCCACGTTTTTTGCTTCATTTGTGATCCAAACATATGTAATATATATTATACAATGATCAAGCTCCAATACAACCAAGCAAAAGAAAAGATTAACTAAGCAATTTGACGTTTGAAACGTAAGTAGGGCACATATTTTCAGTTGGAATTTTTCATAATAACCTGCAGGAGCCTTCTAATTTGTTAACAAATCAAAGCCACGTCGATGCTTGTAGCAGCTATTTTGCACATCCAGAAGTCTGTGGGGTACGTTTCAATTAAACCGGTCCAACTCGGTAACAGAGTATGGCTTACGCAGAAGTACTTAGGGTATGCTTGGCTAACATAAATTGCTTCAAGAACCCGCCAATGTGCTAGTAAACTTGGTAAATCAGTTTAAATTGAAGTAAACTAACGTTATCTCCAACGCAGCTAGAAACTGCTTTCTTGGCAAAGAACTGTATTTATTGAAACTGTGCTAGCAGCATCACAGTATGTCTCATTTATAGCATTCTGATTAGAAAGTTATCATCATTATCATCTAACTTACGGGTATATACTGTTTGTCCAAAACTTACGGGCACTAGCCTAAACAGTGTCCCTGACCACTGATCAGAAAATTTCCTTCTATCTATTATTTTCTCTTAGAATCATATAAACCAATACTTTCAAGTTTCCTACAGAAGAGCATGTAACAAACGTATGTGTAGTAAAGGAAGGCGACTGGAGACAGAGCGAAAGTGTGTATTCTACGCTCTAAGCTTTGTAAGCATATTCGATTTGAAACAGTATACGCAATGGTGTATAGTGGAAGACATTTTTTGCTCTGGGTGTCCAAAAATCGACACATTTGATCGATAAATAAACATTATTAGCTTCCTTCGTCTCTTTAAAGTTTCAGAAAGGCAATAATACCATCGCAATACATTAAGTTTAGTGTAAAAGTTATTTTTAATGCATTTTAAATCCACTATACCTTGATTTCTTCCTTCATCTGTTTTACTATATATAAATTTCGAAGGCCAAGTTCCGGTTCCGGATCCGGTTTAATTCACGGTTCCGGATCCGGATCGTGTTATCAAATTTGGAAATTATCCACGTGCGATGTATTTTAACGTTTCGCTCGAATCCCATTGTTTTGGAAAATCGGCAGTCGTTGTTTTTAACGCGGGTTCTGATAAGGTGGTTATTGTTGTTGTTATTACCCACTTTTCTGTTTTGCCATTTCAATATTCTTTACTTCTCCAGTTCTTTCTTGCTGGCTAGTCCAAAGTTGGTGGGCGACATTTTCGGCTGATTCCCGGCAAAAATTCGGGTACCCCCGACGCAAAGACCCCTCCTGAGAAAAATGAACGTGTAAACGCGACAAAATGCGGCAAAAAAAATTGGCCGCCCGGCAAAATCCGTCAGATGAGCCGGGGGACCCCGGCTATAATTTCCGAAGTTTGGACTAGCCAGTCCTGAGAGAATTTTTTCTTGATTTGTTGTGGCTTCTTTGGGGCGTTGTTTCTTTTTCCGCACCCGGTAACGGTTTGTGTACAGTTTCTTCTTGTTTCTTTTGTGGTTCCAGTATTTGCCTTCGTAAATCGCTCCTTTTGCTTCGGTTCATCAATGGTTCGTTTTAATACTGATTGTTTTGCTTCCTTCTTTTGTTGAGTCTCTTTTTGCTCGTCTTTGATTTGTTTCCGGATCGCACGTTCAATCGGTAACCATAGCATCCTATCGGTTCTTTCTTGTCGTTTGTTTATGCGTCCATTTCTCTTCTTTTTCGATTTTTTTCTTTCGTTGTAATCCTGTCGAATTTGTTCTTTTTCCTCCTTAGTGGTATCTATCAAGTTTCCGTTTTTTCTACGAAATGATTTAATGACAATTCATTAGCTCGTAGACGAATTCTTGTTTCTGTTGAATGTTCATTCTCGCCACTTTCTCTATATATATCGAATCCGTATTTTGCGGCCTTTTTATTCACAACTTTGTGTGACTGTTTTTGTTTTAAGCAGCCATGGTGCTGTCTTTTGATTTGGTATACGTGAATCCATGACTCTTTGTGGCTGATTTCTTTCAGTTTGGTATTGTCGTCGTTCTATGGTTATCGATTCTCTCGATCCATATTGTTTTCCCGACAACGAATAGTAGCATCTTGCCTCATGTTTCCGACTTGGCTCTTCCGAATATCGTGATCGTGTTCGTAGTCGACTATGTTCACGTCTTCGTTCTGAAGGCTTCTTCTAACCTTCAGACGATTTTGAATTTTTGTGTCTATTTCCTATAGATTCATGCGGTGGATACCTTGTTCGACTGAGTTTCGCTCGTTGGGATTCGCTCTTCTGTGACTTTGAGCTCGGTTTTGACTTGCACCAATTTGTTCTTTATTCGCACCGGTTTGATCGTTGTTTATCTTGCTTTGATCTTGGTTCACGTTGAATCGTGTTTGGGTTGTTCTAGATTGGTCGATGATGTTGAATGAGTTGTAATTAGCGTAAACTTGATCTTGGTTCACATTGGATCGCACTGATTTTGCACCGGTTCGTTCTAAGATTGCACCGAATTGATCTAGTTTTCGTTAGGTTCGTCGCGGTTTACATTGGTTCGCTTTTGACTTGCACCGATTTGCGTTCGGTATTCCCGGATTGTTGGTCTATTCTTATCGTTTTTGTTCTTGTTGCTCGTAAAGCTCGACTGTGCTTCTTATTGCACTGATTGTTTTTTGTCGTTGTCCATTATTACTGGTTGTACTTGCTCCGATTCTTTCTCGTTGTTCGGCGCCATTTTTACTTGATCTCGATCGAGAAATTTTCGTATTTGGATTCCCTCATCTTCGTCAGTGCTTTGCGATTCTTTTCTTGGTTGACCTGGCGGAATTTCATGTTCGTCTTGGTCATGGATTTGGCATATTTGCTGTAATTCTTTGGTCAGAGTTGCATGTTGCTTTATGAATTACAACTGCTTTTCTTTTTATTGTGGCAGTTTCCGTATCGCTTCTCGCATTTCTTTTTCGCGGTTTTCCGTTGTTACGAATAATCAGTCGTCGCTTGGCTCTTCTTGAAACGTTTCAGTATACGTTTGTTGCAGGCTTCTTTTATCTTGCGATTGTTCTTGTTTTCTTGGTTCCGGTGTCCTTGACGCGAATTCTCGAATGATATCTTCGAGTTCTTTTGTCACGTTCGGGTTTGTCGTCGTTTCTAGTGGTTTTTCGTTTGATCGATCTTCCATCTCGATATTCTTGGGTTTCGTCGTCGGTTCTTTAGCGATTGTCGTACTAGGTGGCGTTCTCTGAAGTGGCATATTAATATTTAGAATTTAAACAGGCTTGCGTAAAAACGTCCTGGTTATGTGGACTACTAATTCCTAATACGATATAAATAATCCTTATATTGACTTCTGCCTTTTTTAGGGTTAAGGGTGGTTGATTTTTGGGTTTTGGAAAAATACTGACCACATTATTTTATTTTTTAAACTGTCCCACTTTTACACAACATCGTGGTCAGCATGTTGTAAGCTTTTGTTTTGTGAAAGTAAAGGTTGGAGGGTACTTTTTGTTATGTCGGCTATCGGTACTTAAAAGGGGATGGGATCGTCACCGCGAGATTGTGCGGTTCGAGGTGTGGCCAGTAGAATGCCGGTGGGACGCTTGTATGGTGCGCGTCTTTCTTTTTGTGAGCGGTACTAATGCCCTATATTTCGCGATGCAGCGTGATCCTTGCTCGGCTCAATTGCTCGAGTTCCAGATATTTGGGCAACAGACACGAATATAGAACGTTTATTAAAACGTGATAAAATGTTAAGGCACTATTATCACCAAAGATAGCTTGTGGCACTACTTTTTGATAACAGCATTCGAAAGCTCAGTACTATACTAGTACTTGCATGAAAAGCCGCGGCACTATTCTTTAGCACCGTTATTTTTATTCGTGCTTACTCTCGACCGGGATCTCGATAACGATTACTTGTGCCTCGTGTTAAAAACGACAGTACTATTCTTTAGTACTGGATTATTTTGATCCCGCGCTTATACTTCACCGACGATACTTGCGCATATCTCCACTAGGCTATTGCACAGTCTGACACTAGGTTTATGCAGTCTGCCGTATATAACCCTTGCACAATCTGACCTCCAACTCTAGCACAGTCTGATTCTAGCTTGTCCTAGTGCTTCTCGGCCACGCGTTTCAATATACTCGACGACCCCTATCTAGTACTTTTCGGTTTACGTTAAGTTAAGCTGCCTAGCACTTGGACCTAATTTCTTAGCCTTAAGTTATAACAGTCTACTGTTTAACAAGTATGGCTGAGTGACAGTGATTAAGGTTTATGGTATCTGATACGTTAGTAATGACCCTTGTGGGTTGGTACAGTGAGTCCGGCTGGCCGACAACTGCACGAATATCTGATTACCTTAAAATTAGCCTTAGATTTACGATATTAATGCCAATTATGTTAAACAGGCCAACCCCGGCTGGCTGCCGAACCACGTTATTAAAACTGTACAGTACCGGTCGAATACTGTTCAGTTGAAGTTTGCTCAATCCTTAGGCCCCGGATGGCTGGCACTAATGGTTATAGTTATTGGGTATGGAGTACTAGAGATTTTGGTAAACCGAAGCCAGCCCCTTACTCACCAGGTCTTCTCAAGAATAGTACTACGTGCTACGCCGACTCCCGCTGGCTGCCAGACTTCACCAGTACAACTACAAATTTATTCGAGACCCACCTGCACTCTAGCCCTGGTTGCCACTCATTCAACACAAGGACCGAATTTTTTATATTATTAAACCTAGTACGATTCCACTATACTATCGCCCCTACTACGGTTCTTATTGCCACTTTTTCTAATAATTAAGGATAATAATGCGTTAAAGATACTTATATGTGCTGCCACCCATAATTCTCTCCTTCGCTATAGACTACTTTCACTATGTTAGGTAACCGCCAAATAAGAAAGCCGTGCGTTCTTTGCGTAACTATGATGACAACTAGTATTCAAGCTCAGTGCAAACGGAAACCCGAGTATGGCGTTTCCATGCCACATAGTAGTAAATATAAGGCCCGAGTATAGGCGCCTTAAAATATAAGCAAGTACAGAAGGGCCGAGTATAAGCGCCTTCTCCTCAAGTAATTGTCCGGATGATAGCCATTAAATTCAATAAAGTCCGCAAATTCTTTGCATGTTGGTCTATAGGTTGAGTCGAAAATCAAGAACAAAAATGCCTATACACTACTTCCATAATATCCTACAACAACTGGTAACTCCAAAACAATATCCGCTATACAACACTTATATAAAAATAAAACGACTAGCTAGGTAGCCGTAACCCGGAATTAAAATAAAACAAGATTCGATATAACTGATCTCTTGTGCCGCTAACTTGATCACAATCTGGAACCAAACTGAAAGTAAAACAAAATTAAACTAAACTTAGATATAGCTAATAAAAAACAAGTCGATATTATGCAAATTAGGACTAGGACTTAAATATATTTTATAAAATTTTAAATTTTGAAATTGAACAAAATTGACGGAGCCATATAATAGAGAAAAAAGTGAAAAATTGGATTTTAAGCCCCGGGAACCACTGAGCCTACTAAACCCCAGACAAAAATAAAATCAAATAGGATCCTATAATAACAGAATCATTCCACTAGCTATGTAATAATCACTATTACACTAGTTACCACAAGATTATAGAAAATACCAAAAATTTTGGGCCCCAACCCCAACAAACCAAAGAGAAGAGCCACAACGCACCAAACAACCCCCCCCCCAAAAGCAAGCCCCTCACAGCGAAGAGGCGCAGCAACACGAAACCGAACACCAAAAAAAAAGCACGAAATACACGCCGAAAATCAAGCGAAACAAAATCCAGCGCACAAACCACAAAACCCAACACCAATCCACACACACAAACAACGCCAGCCCCCCACCCCCCCCTCGCACTATTTGTTGCAGCTTGCTATAAAGATTACCACGCAGATCATATCTCTCGTTTTGGAATACTAAACTGGCAGGCGAACATGATCAGAGGAACACAGTGGAAGATAGGTGAACAGTATCCATCATTTACCTTCAAAATATTTCCCTAAATTTAATGCAAAACATGTTTCGCTGAAAAGAGCCTTTTTCTATAGCAATGTTCTTATAATACAGTACAGTATCGAACACATCATTAAAATTTAAAACAATAGAACATTATCCACCGCAACAGCCAGCGACATTTCTCCAGTTCATTAAGCAAGTAAATGCATTTTTCAATTGAAGACCTTGCATTTACCTCCATATTTCATAACTTCTATAAATGTGTTTTCTCTGGGGTAAACCTGTTTCGCACAGCTAATTAAGGACACTTTACCTAACTTTCCATTCTTCCGGGGTTTCTTTTTTACATGATCGTAATGAAGTTTTCCCCACTTTTACCCCCTCATTGAGTAAAATGAGTTAATTTCGGCGCTAGGGTGATTTTCTGAACAATATTTGGTTTGGCTAAGTACTGTTCTATATCTATAAAATTTGCTTAAACTTTTTTAGTGTTCTAAAATTCCAAAAATCCAATATTTGGGTCTAAACGCCATTAATATGCTTTATATCTCTTTTGTCCAATATAACGTTTAGGGGCGGAAGTGAAATTCATGCATTTCGTTTTCGATATGCTAACCCTAAGCCTTATTCTTAGCGTAACCTAAGGTCCCTATATGATCCATGTACTAAGCCTAAGTCGGCTGGCTCCCGCCCACCGAACCCCCTGCTCTAAGCTGTTCTTTTTCTAACGTTATAACTTCTGGCCCCTAAAGGTGATATGGGCCCTCTTTTAATGAATATATAAGTTAATTTCAGCAATAGGGTGACTGTCTCAACACCATTTGGGAAGGCCTAGCGCTATTTTATATTTTTATTTGGACTAACACTTTTTTCTAACTAAACTGCGATATTTCGTATTTCTAGCACTCCTAATATAATTTCTTAATATCAATAGAAAATATTGGTCTCTTTTAGGAAAATGTGTTTATCTATGCATGAATTAATTTAAAAGATAACAAGCTCAGCAAAAGTATTAAAACAAGTCCGAAAAAATTTCTTCAACGGAAATTTGAAAAGGAACTTCTGAAATTTTTGAAAGCTATATTTATCACCGTATAAACCAGATTGAAAAAATTATATTTGTCTGTCCAACATTTTGCGTTTCATATAAAAATGAAAAATGCTTTTCCAGACCTCTGTATTTCATTAACTAATGCATCATTTACAATAAGATGTGTGTGCATGGTCCTAACAATGTCATGCATTCAAATGGGCTTGCTACTATGTCACGCATACATTTCAACTCGACTATTCAAATTTTGAGTAGCCTAGCTAGGCTATGCAATTGTCATCGAGTGTCGAGCCGGACTGTGCTTTTGTCACGACGCGTTCAGCTGAGTCCTATTACTTAAGCCATAGGCAATTTAGTCCGCGAACATTACGTTTTATTATACGGATCCAAATAATGCCCCAAAAGCGACATACAGCTTAAAACGTTAATTCTATATATAAAAACAAATATATAGCTTAGAATTAATGTAAAAAATCCGATAGAACAAATTGCTTTTACACTAAGCACAATTGACGGTTTCTCAATTGACGGTTCAGCCGGACGCTTCGTTTATCACGCAGAGCCTAGCTAAGCTCCATGTTTGTCACATTAAGACTACTAAGCTATAAAAATGTACCATAGTAGTCCAACTAAGCTATAGTTCGCCCGAACCAGTTGAGTCGGACGAGTGACATAATTTGGCCCTAATGCACGCATTTTATCTTAAATGATACATAAACTATCGAAAATAAGTAGGACACCGAACCCCTTTTAGAAAGCTATACATTCACTAAAATATCGAAAGCAAGTACAGAACATCGAACCCCTGTGCAAAGGCGACTTCTTTAGTTTACCATGCTGTATCGCATCCTTTAGTGGTTGCTTCATCCACAAAATCATCGAAGACAAGCAAAAGTCTTTACGGCAAACCTAGATTTTTATTCATTCGCTAAAAACAAAAATGTCTCCTGCACGCGAATCTCAGTAAGTGAGTGATGTTTTTTGGGTAAGCTGCAAAATCAAGAGTAATTGTGATTTGTAAAAGAACTTTTATTTATAAATGCTGATAAAAGACAAAAGTGGCTCACCAACCCATAACATTAGTAATAAAACAATAAATTGCACTACAGTATGAAGTTAAGGTAGAGATAAATATGAAAGCACAATTCACTTAAAAGTTTTCAAGGTAAGCTAAATTCATAGAATGGAATGCATGCTCGAAAATTTGGCAAATCGATATTTCATCTTAAAAGACTGTATAACACGATTTCGCTTTATGACGTTTAAAACATTAAATTTTTACTTTAATATTTCAGTTAAATAAATAGTTTTTTTGAAGTTACGAGCTCTAAATGATACCTTGGATAAATTAAAAATTTAACACATTGGTCACCTAATATTTTCCCAGGCAGCTAAATGCAGATTTAGTGAAAGCAAACTAAAAGCTTTGTTCTTAGAGGAATACGTTTTCGATATTTTGGCGACTAAATAAAAATTGGGTTTGCGTAAGAGGTTCAGTGTCTTGCTTATTTTTGATATTTTGAATAAAATAACAATTAAAGGATGTGAGGATGCGGTAAAAATCTTACCACAGGGCGCGATGTTCTATATTTACTTACATTCGATATTTTAATGCATGAAATAACTTTATAACGGGGTTTGGTCTCTTACTGTTTTCACTGTTGTAGTGAGAGAAACAAGAGTACTATTAAAACTGAAAGAGACGTTTTTTCATTTTATAAGCAACGCAAAAAAATAGACAGACAAGTATCATATTTCAATCTGATTTTTATTTTGAGAATAAATATACTTTTTAAAATTTACGTAGCCGTGAGTTTATTTTTCCAATTCCTGTTGAGGTATTTTTTGTAACTTGTATTCTTTGTAATTTTGCAATGTGAAATACCAAGAGCAGGGATATTCGTCAACATTTTTGCTCGAGACAACAAGTTTGGGTAATTTTTCCGCTGTGATCCGCCACAAATCGCAGGCATCCAAAAGAATTCACAGACGTCATACACAATTACGTTTTGCTGGAGTAAACATTTTAAGCTTTTTGTTGCTCGAAAACAGCAGCTGTGACAAAAAGTATTATACAGCAATGTTGTAGTTCCATGCAATTGTCTAATTTTATAACAAAGTGCCTGAATCACGCCTATATTAAGTGCACTACAATGTTTGCTTGCCACAGCGGCGCCTATTATATGCCCTTTTCTTGTTGCACTTGGCGACCTGCACTATTTAATTTGAATAAATACCATGACTGGCACAGTAACATATGCACATTGTTAGAGTTATTTGTGATTTTAATAACAATGTGCCAATAAAATTTAACATTAAATTATAATTATTGTACAGCTCATATATAATCAAGACAGCACATTAAACTATATACCAAGCGGTTTTCGAACCTAACAACAAATTTGATGCAGTCTTCTCAACACATCATTATATTTTTTATGCACTGTTGTCCCGAAACTAATTTTATTCTAGCTTTACAGTACGTGTTATAGTTTTTAGAGCTTAAATAATATTTTATTGGAATGAATATTCAGATATATTATTGGAATATTATTATGAAGTTTTTGTTTTTTTAGATACAAGGTGCCCGTCATGGGCGATAGTTTTAAATTATTGATCTGTGGTGTAGTGGTAAGCTGGTGGTATTATTTATGCATAGTAAGCTTATAAAAATTATTTTAGAATTCTTGCATGATTATAAAAATTATGAGAATTATTAACCCCTAGCTGGATCTATATTATATAACAAAACAAGCTGAGATTTTGTTTCGATTAGCGAGGCAGTTGCTTGCCATCGACTGCAGAGTTAGCTGCAGCAGTTAGGTCGCAGAGTCAGTCGCGATCGGAAATCTCAAAGTAAATGTCTCTTATTATTTTACAGTTTATTTCTTAGCTTAATTGCCACACGGCACCTTGTTATTTAACACTGTTCTAGCTAGGCATTAGTTACTTAAAGTTAAGACGTAGCGCTGATACCGAGTTTAACAAATTTAGGGGTTATTGAGAGCAGACTGACTGCTCCGAAAATTTACTATTGAGAGCACAGGAGTGGTCCATACTTTAGTAGTCTATTGATCTAAGCTTAAACCAAATGTTAGGCAGGATCGACAGATCCACTTTGTAGTTCATAAAGTTTGCTCGAGCATTTACATTAATTTATTATCTGGATCCTTAAATCCACCTTGTCAATTGAAAGAACTCATTACTTTATTGCCGTACTATCATATATCTTAGTAATGTAACGATCTATTGTCTTGGTAAGCAAACTCCTCAGGTGATGCTGGAGGATGTATTAAGTCGTGAACCCCAAACACGACAGTCGAAGCCATTAACTTCACTTCGCATTAGAGAATTTGTTTATTTGGATTGATATTGTCCTATGTCGTGCCTATAATCGCTTTACGTTAAGAGCTACCGTGGGAACCATTCTAGTGGGAAATCGTAGGTCTTGGGTTATCTGTTTATCACGTGTGTAATATGTATGTGCTGTGTATTTTGTTTACTTCATACATATATTTCATGTGGTTACGACTGTATAACTCATGTATGATTTTTAACATGTGTGAAGTTGTTTGTTGTGTTCATATTGTGCGAATCGTGTATAATACGTGTAATATTGCATATGTGATGAAAGTGTGTGTAATGGTTTGTTTGTTCATTATGTGTGAGTCGTATGTAATATGTGAAATTGCTAGAAAATCGCTATAGATTTGAGATCAAATTTTCCCAGCACAGTAAAATAAAACTTTTAAGAACTAAAGAAATCGGGTCAATGCGGACAGGGGGGATGACTGCTTCAAAATGGGATTTTAATGCCAAATGCCCAGGTCACGTTGTATATCACGCATACCAAATTTGGCCACAATTGGCCCAACTGTTAACGAGTTACGGACCTCATCCTCTCGGTCATTTCTGGCAATAAGATTTTCATAAATTCTTGAAATTATAACTTTGGGAGAGTGTAAAACAATATAAAAATTTAAAATTTGTGTGCCAGGGCTTTGGTTTATGTACCTATCGTATTTGAGTGTAAGCCTTGGGTGCCTTAAGCATTAGGGCTACATTAGCGCAAATGTATATGTATTTGTGCTAAATTTTTTGTAAAATCTTAAAATTAGTTATGACTCAGGGATTCCGAGAATATCATAAAAAGGGTTTCAATAACGCAAAAATTAAGACTTATGTTAGAGAGCTAATTTCACAATTCTAAGAGTTAATAACCCGGTTGGCAGCAATTAAATTAAAATCTAATGGGTTAGAGAGATTTTAGAACCAGGTTTATTTGGGTTCCTAGAATTAGGGCGTCAAAAGATTATTTAAAGGGCTGCAACGTGAGCTTAGGGCCTTGTTTTTTCGCGCAAACGGTGCAATCAAGTGATTTATTAATATTCACAATCGGAGTTGAAATTTGGTGCGTATAATTTGGAGTGCGGTATTATATCCTGAAATAACCGTAAATATTGTAACTTTTGTATGTTTATTGCGTATATTATGTGTTACTATATATATGCGTTGGAATAAATAGTTGTGTGAAGACTTGGTAATAGGAACCATAGTTGAAGTGTTAACCGGCTAGTGTTTGACTGTGCAATCGGTAGGCCTTACACTAGGACTCACGTGGGCTACATTTTGGTGCCGCAAGCCTGGAACGAAGTACGCTCAAGTATAGGGAAAGTTTGAACTAAACCTGGATAATCAGGATTCGGAGGCCTTTATTGACAAAGTCTATCGGCGATATACAGGTGGTCCTCGCGAGTCAAAAACACGGTTAAGTCCACTCATCCCCATAGTAATTCCAGGAGATATTGAGGGGACACCAGGTGGATCCCAATCCGAGAATCGTATCATGGAAAATCGTTATGGATACAGAGAGATTTTAGTCAAAAACATTCCATTATACAGCGGTAATTTTGGTGATGATTTTGAAGAGTGGTTAGGTTCACTTGAGAGGCCCTGGCGAAAGAATGGCACCATAGAGAAATGGCACGGCTGCTGTCTGCGTATTAGCGACATGAAGCCGTGCGGAAATGGGAAGCTCTCCCTCCGGTAACTCAGAAAAGGTATGAGCTAGTTAGAGGAATTTATTATATCTAAACAGCCAACCAATATAGTGTTCAGCTGCGCACTAGAAGCCAAGGCCCTAAGCAACCGGTGGAAATATATGCTAGGGTCATTGAGCGGTTGGTGAGGAAGGCTTATCCAACCATAGACGGTGAGACTAGGGACCGGATAGCTATGGATAACTTCCTTAACGTTCTGAAGAGCTCTATCAAGAGGTTTGACATGATCTCAAACCAAACCTCAATGCAGGCGGCTATTTCCAGAGCATGTTAGCAAGAATGCTATGGGCGTATGGATGAGCCTTCTAACCAAGGTAGCTCAAAATTGAAAGTTATGTTTTCAGTTGTAAAAAAAGCTGGATGTTTGAATAATATTGAGTCAAAATTGTAAGATATGATAAAGCTAAACAGGGAGTTGCTACAAGCAGTAGTTATGCGTAGTTCACATTAAGATGCGTGCACTCACTGCACTCGGTTACGCAAGAACTGCAATGCTCGTTACACTGCAGTTGCCGTTACATTGTAATGATGGCATTATCAGTCGCTACAAGCTGCGTGTACAGCTGAACGATGCTTGTAGCGGTTGATGTTACACTGCTTGTAACAACAATGTTGTAATTTGCACGCCGTCTGTAACATCAACAAGGTTTGTCGCACTATCGAGTAATGAACAATTATATCTTTGCACGACAGCTATAGAAAAAACTTAGCTGCACAGCAATGTAATTTCCCGTGTTTAAGTACCAGAAAGCGTGGTAGCTACACGATATGTTACGCGGTATCTCGCAAGCGTGGAGTGAGAAATAGGACAAGCGTGGTTAAGCTATGGTTATGATTATATTTAATCAAGCGTAGCAGTGTTTCTACGCGATGTATATATATACTACTATAAAACTTTTGCAACACCTGAAGCCTTGCATTGCCTGGCTGATAGGAGTTAACGAACACCAAATTCGTATTCTGCGTGCCCCAGAACACATAATGCTGTATATAAAAATCCAGAAAACAACGCATAACCAAATATTAATGATGAAAGTCTAAATTCATTCGGTAAATATGAATTCGCCTACAGTCGACACTGAACCCCTTTAAAAGTTATATTACAGGCATGCTAGACTTCAAATGCTGCCAACACTATCTTCATCGTATGGTAAAACGTATACGGACTCCAAATTAGCTGAAAGAAATATATCACCAAACAGCTGAGAGGAAACAAATTCTGGAAATCGGGTTTGTCGACCTTCAATACCTAAAACACCGAAAAGGTTTGAAATATTCCTTCAGGGTTCAAGATAACAAAATCCTCATGTTCACCAATTTATTTATCACTTCGAACCTGCAATATTAATAGTAATTTGGACTTGAAATAAATTTTGTTAAAATTTCACCAACTTCTATAGCAGTAATAGGCGCTCATTCATCGTGCCCCATGTGATTGTCAAATTGAAACAATTTGTGATTGTTGGTAGATTTGTTTGTCGCACATACCACATCTGTAAGGGGAATACGGTATACTTATATTTTATGCTGGTATCGGCTGTAAGAACGATATGATAAAATATGTTGAAATATTTTCTTTTTCGCAAAATGACCGCCCGAATTTATTTCCTGTGTTAGATACCGATT
Organism: Trileptium ribeirensis; assembly: GCA_030248225.1. NCBI lineage: Eukaryota > Metazoa > Nematoda > Enoplea > Enoplida > Thoracostomopsidae > Trileptium > Trileptium ribeirensis. Next base: position 79,666 of record JASANE010008655.1, read on the forward strand.
ACCAGTTACCACAACGGCGAAACAAACCGGTTACTGAGTGTGGGCCAGGGCTAGAGATCATCACGCACGGTGAAATGGCGTGTGATGACTTCTTCACGTTTCATCGACAAAATGCCTTATGATCGTCATTGCAAATTTCAGCTTGGCAACTGACATTAAAACGTGATGCAAATAGAATTTATTATCACTTCGACAACACAATCCCCATTTATTTGCACTGACATTGACATTTATCGATTTAATTCAACCACTACCAAAGTCATAAAACTCAGCAACACTGCCGGTAAATCCGCTTTCAATTGGTCATAAAATTCGATCTTTGTCTTTACAACGGCAGTTTTAATTCCACTCTATTTAATATATAGACAATACAAACGATATTTAATAACACCTTGCGCGCTACAACCAAAATTCCTACTTGAACATCATCGCTCCTGTCTTTTAAACATCTGCGAAAATATTGCCACGAATTAGTAAATATATGCAGCGTTGGATTCTTCTTCTTCCGGGCGCTATTTCCGCTTCGATGCAGTGTCGGCCATTTGGGTCTTCTTCTTCCAGTTTGAGCGGTTCTGGGCGTCGTTCGGGTGGGCGTTGGCTACCTTCATGTCTGCGTGAAGCGTGTCGGACCAGCGTTGTTTCGGGCGGCCCTTCGGGCATTTGCCGGCAATTTCGAGATGGAAACCGATCTTGGCGAGCGAGTTGTCGTCAACGCACAGGACATGTCCGTACCAGCTGACTCGCTTCTCGCGCATCTTGTCGGCGATTGGTGCAACGCCGTAGCGGCCGCGGATGTCGTCGTTGCGGACGTGCTCGAAGCGAGTGACGCCGCTGGTCTATCGCAGCATCTTGGTTTCCATGACGGCAAGGCGGCGTTCTGTGTCCTTGGTTGCGGGCCAGCGATCGGAGCCGTAGAGATCGACGGGGCGAACGACGGAACGGTAAATTTTGGACTTGAGTTTGTCCTTGATCTTCTTGTCACACAGGACGCCGGTAGTCGACCGCCACTTCATCCAGGCAGCGTTGACTCGTTAGTTGACTTCGTGTCGCAGGTCGATGTCGGCCGAGAACGTGTAGCCGAGCTACTTGAAGCGTTCGGCACGAGGCAGGTCGATGCCGGTGACGGTAATCGTTCCTGGTTCGTCTGGAGCAGTTGTTGTGTACTCGGCCTTCTTGATGTGGAGGCTGAGGCCTTGTTCGTCGAGGCTGTCATTCCATGTCTGTACGAGCTGCGCGAGGTCGACTTGCCTTCAACGGCGAGCATTACATCGTCTACGTAGAGCAGGGTGTAGGGCGCTGGCTGTTGGATGTCACGGCTGATGGTGTCCATGACGAGGATGAAGAGGAGCGGCGAGAAGGCGCTTTCTTGGTGGACCACGACGCGGATGGGGAGTGGCTTGGACGTGCCGGCGACGCTGCGGACTTGGCTCTGCAGGTCGTTGTAGAGCAGTTGCACCCATCGAATGAGTTCTTCAGGAACGTAGTGGTCACGCAGCGCGTACAAGATTAGTTGATGCGGAACGCGATCGAACGCCTTCTCGAGGTCGAGGAAGGCGACGTGGAGCGGGCTCTTCTTCTCGCGGTACTCTTCCAACAGTAGTCTGGCGGTGTGGATGGCGTCGATTGTGCCGCAGCCCTTGACAAAGCCGACCTGGTTGACGATGGTCTTGGTGATATCACGGATCCGCTTGTCGAGGATGCGTTCAAAGATTTTCATGGTGTGCGAGAGCAGCCGGATTGGGCGATAGTTGGCGCAGTCGGCCGGGTTGCCTTTCCATTTCCAGATCGGGATGGTCGTGCTATTCTGCCAGTCGCTCGGGGTTCGGCGCTCGTCGATGTCTTAATTGAAGAAACGGGTCAGCCATGGTGTTGGGCTCCAGTTTCTTGACTTCCAGAGCTCGGCAGTGATATCGTCGGGCCCAGTAGCTTTGCTGGGCTTCATCTGCTTGATCGCGTCGCATACTTCGTCGGCGGTGATGGGTTGGACGGCTCCAAACGTTGAGTTGCCGTGTGGGAGACGCGGATGCGGGAACTCTTCGGTGGAGATTCGCTCGAAGTACTTGCGCCATTGTTCCGTGGCTGCTTGGCGGTCGGTGAGAAGATTACCGTTGTCGTCGTTGATGCAGAAGAAGCGTTCGATGTCCTGCTTTCGCTTGTCCCGGCTTTTGACTAGCTTGTAGAGGTCGCATTCACCTTCGCGGGTGTCGAGTCGTTTGTAGAGTTCTTGGAAGTGATGGCCTCGGGGCGCGGCGACGGCTTTCTTCGCGGCTAACTTCGCGTCCTTGTATTTCTGCAGGTTTGCCGGAGTTCTGTCCTTGCGGTACGCGTGGTAGAGGCGCTTCTACTCTTGAACTGTCTGTTTTACGTCTTCGGTCCAGAGCCAGCTGTCCCGGTTGATGATCGGCCTTCCGGGCTTGGTGATGCCGGTGGTCTTCGCTGCCGCCTGGTGGATGGTGGACTTGGCGCGTTTCCAGGTTTCTTCGACGGTGGTTACAGTGGGCATTTTTTGTTGAGCTGTATCATCTTGTCCTTCTTCTCCTTGAACAAAAATTATACAAAAATTATAGATACATTGCCGGGGTAACCCACCTTCAGTTGATAATTAAGCAAAGCTTATTACACCAGCGTTCATGAACCCCTTAACAAACTGGCGTGCAGATACTAAGATTTCTGTTACAGCTGCGGTGCCAAGATGTTCTTCATTACAAGATCGTGCAACTACCTTTGTTGCCGTTACAAAAGGCGAGAAAATTACAACATTGTTGTTACAAGCACTGTAACATCAACCGCTACAGTCGCTACAAGCATTGTTCAAAAATGTCAGCTGTTGCACGCAGCTTGTTGCAACTGATCACGGCGTCATTACAATGTAACGGCAACTGCAGTGTAATGAGCATTGCAGTGTTTGCGTAACCGTGGGCAGTGAGTGCACGCATCTTAATGTGAACTACGTATTAGTCACAAGAATCAGACAAATCATAATTTTCGTAGAACAAATACTGAGCAAGATAGGAGTAGAATGACTAACGATGATAGAAAAATATGCGATTACTGTAAAAGACCTGGTCATATTAAATTTAACTGCCCTCAATGGCGGCAAAGTTTTTCACAAAATTCCTCACGATTTGGAACGATGCAAAATATTAATCGGTGGCCACCAAACAGGTCTCCTCAACAATTTTGGCAAACACAATATTCACAAGATATAGATAACACAGATTTCTACGCAAATCGCGGATTCCGACGGCGCAGACTACTCAATGTAGGACTTTTACCGTCCTGCCAACGTGGTTCAATGACATACGTCGAGAAAATAATCTAGGGTATAAAGAACAAGTAGGCGAATGGAAAGCGGAGGTAACACGGTTAAGAGAACAGAATGAAAGGTTAGCAAATAGAATTATGAACAATGATGCCTCTACATCATGATCACACTCTGCCATTATGTGCCATTTCCAAAATGTAAGGATGAGGTCTTCGGGAAGCGACACGACTATCGTTATGACTTATTATGATGAGGATTTGCCCAATGATAACATCGATTCATCTAATGTAACTATTAAGAGCAAGAAAGTAGTCTTGAGGTGTCACATACCGAAAAGCAAGTTAACATAATTCCGTTTGGTTATGCTATTAGACAAGCACATATTGCTTTGCATGAGAAGGTAAGGTGGTTAAAGATTGAAACTGTCAATCTTTTTGAAGGCTGAACTTACGAGTAGTATCACGTTATATTCATACCTTGACCGCATATTATAATTTTATTCTGGACAAATGGCAGACCATGGAGATTTCCACGGGAGGACATCAGTTGATGGGCTCAGGGGTGTCTCCAGGATCCTACTCGGGTCATCGTCGAACATATCCAGATCGGAAATACATAGGTCCTGATTCTAAAGCATCGGGCGGCTGTCGAAGCGGCCGATGATCCTAAAATTATATGAGTCTCTTTAGGGAGGGAGAAGTGTTATATGGACTTGATAAACGCCAAGTCTTCCTCAAGTTGACGAGTTGGTTGTATTTGAGGAAAAGAACATATTGACCCATAAGCGTGTCATTGTGGTGATTGCGGGACAGGCATTACGAGGGGAGGTTATATCTATCCCCAATAGAGGGCAATACAAGGTCCGACTGGTGCATGTTGGTAGACATTTCTACCATATCGACGAAATGTACGAAACGCCGCGACACCCCATCGTGGTTTATACGCCGCCGCAATGTTTTAGCGTTTACTAAACAACCTAATGTTCCCACAAGGGTGCTTTGACTATGGCCAATATACATTCAGCTAATTACAACGCCTTGTTAATCAAGAGGTTTTGCTTAACGTTGTGGGCATGGGTATCGGTGATTGTTATACCTGTTGATATGACAGTAGGCTTACGGTATGGTGTGAGCGAGATGTTAGTCGCTCTAGGGCAGGGACAGTTTGATAACATGGAACATACCCAGCCGAAACGAATCAAATTGTATGATATGTTATAGATGGACAACATTGAAGTACTGCAACAGGATTGTCGTCGCATGGCAGACTATCATTGTCTGTCATGTTACTCGACTGGCATCGTGGTATTAGTGGACGCTTGGCTTGACGAGGAAATAGGAATACCTCAGGCGCGGTTTCGCTTGGAATGCGAGAATGAGTGGTATCACATGCCAAAGGCGGCGAACTCGACCCCTTTTCTCCAAGCATCCGAACTGGTAGTCAAGAGTACCACCAACGAGAACCATACGAGAAGTCAACGACATGGGGTTCAAAAGGCCTTGCCAGACCCGTTACAGAAGGTGAGGAAAAATTTAAGGTTTGCACAGACATATGGCGGTAATAGGTGAGAGATCTGCCGTGAATATGTAAGTACTGATGAAGAAAATGTATGTATCGATAATAAAGTTTCCTATATTTCAGGTATAAAGTAAGGTTGGATAGATAGGTCTTTATATAACTTTGACAGAGTTTTGCCATTTTTCGGTGGAAACAATATATTGTCCAATCACTTTCAAGTGCTGTTGGAAATCAACGGTAAGAAATTTAATTGTACAGAATAGTATTACTTATTTTATCAATGTTGGGAAACACAAGATTTTGAAGCAGCTCAAACTGTGTATACTGAAGAGTGTACTAACATACAAAAACTAATCACAATACGGTCTCGTCATATGCACAAAAATAGAGAGGCTTGAATTATATCGGGGATGGCATGGAACACAATGCTCCAGGCCAATACAGAAAAATTTGTGCACAACAGTTTGGTTTAGAAATTTTCTAATAAGTACTGGAACGAAATATTTAACCGAAGCAAGTTGCGACAGAATATGGGGTGTGGGTTGAGAGCGAACGATAAAAAATTGGAACCCTGAAAACCATACCATAAACAATTGGTTTGGGAAGATCTTAATATATAAGACAAAAACTTCGTGACAGGGAAATTGACATTAACAACAATAGATGTGGAATTACACATGAACCTGCAACCGGTAATTTTTGTGTTTTCACAGGTAAACTTAATCATAATAACCTAAACTTGAATCGTATTCTCTTGATCTTGGGAAGACTTTTTGGAAAAATACCAGTTGAGATCCTTTGTGACACTGGATGTAACATATGTTTATCAAAGTTTCAGACGGTGTCACGTTTAAACAGTTTCCAAGAAATGTGGACTGCTGGTACTGGCAATAAAATTGCAAAAACAGTGAGCGACCAAGGACTAAAACTGTTGGGAGCATTGGAACACTGGATCCATACCTATTAGGTCTCGCAACTAGTTAAGATTACCCCGTATTTCATTCATTTGTTATTTGTTCATTCCAATCATTCGTTTGCCGTGTTATTAAACCTTGGAGTTTGCGTTCGCGCTCGACTGTACCACATACTAAGTCAGTTATCTCATCGTAATTACGACTAGATTCGCGTATGGTATCACGTACTAAACCGGCGGTTTCGGTCATATTTACGATTAGAATCGAGTAAGCTTACTTGCACCTGACGCAAAGTCACTTCCAACGGGGTTAACGTAGCGTCACCCATAGATGTAGTGCCGCCATCAGTAGCAGTCGGTAAAGGCGTAGTCGTGCTGTCTATTCCAATAGACCACTGGGTTGTGTCATACGGAGGTAATAACGAAGCTGTATCGTCCATGACGTAAAAGTACAGAATTCAATTCACAGCTAGGAAACCCATGAGTCCGTGCTATAACGCAAAGAAATAACACTAAGAAAACGTCTGTAAGTACCACAACTAACCACTAACCAATCTGGCAAACGCAACCAACAGGATTTTCACAGGATCGGCATTGGCCTCGTCATGGCCACCATGTCGGAGCTTGGTCTTTTTCTTTGGCAGTGTAGCCTTGTGCTTACGCGACACTCTGACCCTCAGCAGCTGCTATAACACACTAAAGATACAATTGAACTACAGTTCAAGCCACCAATTTATATTATTCTGACGGCTGGGGTGCACGAGTTGGTGGTGTGGTGTACCAGAAAAATGGTGATAAATAGATTTCCTGGCGTTGCCTGCTTTGAAATTGGATCCAACAACGATAGCAGCTCTACAAATACCAGGGTAGCTTTACGACGCTCTTTTTGTGACTCGTTCACGATAAGTTGAGTGCAGTCTGACTTAATCTTGTCCGGCTGTCAAAGTAGACTCAATGGACATTTCTATCGCACGAGCTAGCTATACGATTTTTCCTTGGAGCCGTATGTAGCTCTCTGGATAATCTGTCCAGTCTAGGCTGACTGTATAGCACAGATTATGGTGTCCTGGCGGACTGATTTATGCGGTTGATGTTTTGATTTATATTATAACGGTAGAAATTCAAATTTTAATAGTTGCCGAGGCGGGAAATTCAAATTTTGGCAGGGCTACATCGTGGAAAGATTCAAATTTTGGACGGGTATAATTCTTGACCGACGCCAACGTAAGAAATTCAAATTTTGGCGCGTGGAGACCCTATTGGACGAACTTTATAGTCAGCGCAGACTGTACACGCAAAACTTCGCAGTCACGTAAGGATTGTCTAGTTCTCCGGAGTGTCTAGCAAAGCCACATGCGGAAACGGTGTGCACCTCATGAGACTGTTGGACAACTTAGAGTCATTTTGCGGACAAACTTAAATTGAATGACGCATTAGTTCACGCAACAACAGCAATCAGTAATAAATTTTTATTCAACAATATGGCGCAGTGCCGATTTTATACCGATACCGGAATCGCTTAGTCGGTGAAACTTATGCGTAAACAAACAACACACTTTTACGTTCCAATATAACCATAGACTAATCGGCTATGCTAAAGGAGTCTCTAATTAATTCACTCCGTGACATTAGTATACGTAACACGTTATCTATAGTTCACCGATAGTCACGCATTCAATACCGCCACCAGTAAACAGTAATTTATAGCCGGTTAAATTCCCGTAACACTAACACCCTTTCACACCTTTGCAGGCTCCTAGTTCTTTCTGGCATTGTCCGATACAATAGCATACATCAAGGAATTTTGCTAGTAGGGATGAACTAAACGCTATACCTCCGACAACCTTGCCATCACACTGGGATTTCCTGAATTACAAGGCAAGAATATCACAAAACATTGATCTATCCGGTAAATAACCACTATTATTGATAACGAGAATCGTTAGCGACCCGGTGTAAACTCAGTCGGACACTAAAACAATGTTGATAAATATTTTAAATAAAATACGTGCGTTTAATATTACAAAGCTTCGTTATACCAATTTCGAGAAAGCTCTCGCATGCCCATTCTGGCCAACAGATCTCTGATTAATCAAGGTTCGCAAAACCGAATAATCTTGGTGGATAACAATCTAACGACACTGCTATCCCAAATCCCGCTAAAAATAACGCACCACGATCTTAGATTCAAACAGGGCAAAAATATAGACGGCTCGCACATTACAGATTCAAGCCAAAATTATCTAGAAAAACATAGCTATCGCATCCATGCACCATTGAGTGATGATCCTTGCAATTAAAAACTACAGACTTGAAAAGCCACACTATATACATTTTCCACACGATGAAAATAAGAACTAACTGACTCGACGTACACGTCGTAAAACGTAGCTAGGTAATTTCTCCTTCTATCCAAAACATCATAATACTACACTTATAATCACTACATAAATAATACCAACTGCCAATTCAATATACGAAAGCGAGCAAATTATCTGGGAATAATACACAACGTCAATGGGCGAAAAACGGTACATCGTACCGTGTAAGTAGGTACTGCACACAATAACAACAAGGTATATAATATATTTAGTATGGAAGGTAAATTTAGGGGAGATTTAGATGAAAATTTGAAATGGAAAATTTTGGAGAAATGGGGTGGAAAGGTTTGGTTTAGAAAACGTAGGCATTGGTGAAGGATGAAATTTTAATATGTTAAAGGGGGTAGGTAGGGAAGTTGGAATAAAAATTTGATAAGTGGGGGTTAGGTTTTGAGAAAATGGGAGGTGTTTGAAAATGTGAAAAATGGAGAAAATGGCAATTTTAATAAAATGTAAAATTTATAGGAAATATAAAGAGCTGAAACGAGTGGTTTAAATATAAGATTATATATGGAAAAGGGAAAATGATATTAAAATTTAAAATTTGATTTAAATTGGTTGAGTTTTGTGGGAGAGGGGTAGTAGGAATTTTGATTGAAAAAGTTGGAAATTGAGAAAGAATGGAATTTGGTTAAATTTTAGTTGTAGTGAAGGAGGGTGGATAAATATTAGATATGAATTAGGAAAAGTGATATTTAAAAAGAAAAAGATATTTTTAGATGGTTTTTAAGTGCAAGAGTGGAATTTTAAAGTATTGGGTGTTTAGAAAAATTTAGGAAATATAGGAATTTAAGATATTTTATTTATGTACCTTAATTGCATAGCTAGTGACCACATTTGACACCAGTTATATAAGCAACTCTTCGCACTTACTGTCGGAAATTAGCGGGCTACCAAGGGGTTCCCGAGGCTAAAATCCCACTTCTTCGTTATTTTTCACCAAATATCTTATTATACGTCTCCCTAGGTTTTTAGTTCTATAACATCTCAAAATTTTACTTCCTACTTTTAAACTAATTTGCATAATTTGATTTAATTATAGTGTGTAGCCAACTTGTATTTAGAAAGTTTTGTGTTACCGATTCAGTTTAGTTTTGATCTTCAAGGAAGTGGTCGACATCTCGCATATAGTTGTTTACTGGCTTTATTGAATTGCATTGAGTTTTATAATAGGTGGAGATTTTCGGGGTTCGTTGGGGCTTCTCGTCATTACTTGGCCGTTCTGTTCGTGCTTACGCGACGCTCCGACCCCCAAGGCTCACTATAACACACAAAGTCTACATTCGATTAATTCATTTAGGCGGCTAATTATTTATTCTTTCCAGCCACTGGGGTGCGCGAGTCCGTGGTCTGGCGTACCAGTAAAGCGGTAGTGTATCAGGGGTAGCGTTTCAATCCAAGGGAGGACCTAATGGGTCACACTAATTGTACCGGCTCGGATGAGGTGTTATCACGTTATTACGCTCTTGAATTCGATCAATACCCGCGCGCGTCATACAATTTATTTATATTAATACAAGACGGAAGCGCAACCGAGCAGGGTTTGAACTCTGAAACAGTTCGTGAGCGAGCGCGCTAATTCTCCACGATTTTATCCTCCAAAAGGCAACCAACTTGTTCCGCTCTCGGTTTGCACCAGCGCTTCCAGCATACTTCATAAATAATACCACAGATATATTACAAGTCCTACTCCTGTATTCTCGTCAAACCTTTACCAAATTATTCCAAATACATATACAATAAAGTACACAATACGACATAAGCGTCGAAAGCATACGACTATTGGAGCCTTCCCCGAGCTCCGCAGCAATTAAACCCTCGTGTTCCGGCACACCACGATAATGCTTGTTTGTTAACACCTTCCTTTAAAACAAACTACACCAGGTCGTCTAGACGTGTTTAGCTATCCTCGTGATAAAGCACATCACTGGCTAAACAAAAATAACGATATGAAAAGAATCTGTTGACAAAATCAAGAAAGACACCCTTCTACTCCGCTAAACAGCGCTGACACCAGAAAGTAAAAGGAAAAACCTCGTACATTTCGCTCATCCCTAGCTATCTCATTTCTACTTTAAAACTAGAAAAACTACAAAATTAGTAACACCACCATACTATACATCCATCCACCTCCTCCACCCATCGCCAAAACAACAACCACAACAGTACTAATACCGATACTAATCGACACTGATAAGCAAGTCACATGACATGTTTAAAACCACCAGAAGTTTCTAGAAAAATGAATTTATTTATTAATACTTACTAATAATAGTAAATTTAAAATAGTTTGAAAATTTTAGGGGAAAAGAGGGGTGGTATTATGGGGGAGGTAGGGGGAATGGAAGGGTAAAATTTCAGTTTGTTGTAGGGGTGGGATAGGGGTATTGGTATGGGGAATTTGGTAAAGGTGGGTTAAGTTTTAGGGGAATGGTAGATTGTTTGAAAAATGTGAAAATAGGAGAAAAATGAAAACTTTGGAAAATAGAAATTTAAAGGAAATAAAAAAGGAGGATAAAGGGCTGGGGTATATATAATGTGAATGGAGATAAGGAGTAAAGGATATAAAAATTTGGGAGGGATTGGTAAGGTTTTGGGGAAATAGGAGATAAACGAAAAATGAAAGGAAAATGGGAAAAAGTGAAAATTTAGAAAAATGAAATTTTATAGAAAAGTGCAAAAAGTGAAGGGTTTAGGTTGAATATGGGGTGGGGTTAGTAGATGGGAAAAGAATATAAAAAATGGTGGTTTTTGATGGGTATTGGGGAAGTTGGGGTTATTAGAAGAAATGAGGAAAAAAGGGGAAAATGGTGATTTTGGAAAAGGAGAGGTTTATGGGAAAAAGTAGGAGGGGAAAGGGGAATTATATGTATTTTAGTAGATGGGATGAGGGGAAAAAGATATTGAATTTTGCAAGGTATTGGTTAGGTATTGGGAGAGGGAGGGTAGTTTGAATTTTAGTTGAAAAATGGGAAAAAAGAGAAAAATGGATTTTGGGTAGGATTTTGGTTTTGGGTAGAAGAAAAGGGTTGGCGAGCTATATATTGTAAGAAAAAGGGTAGGGAGGTGGAAAAAGAGTGTTTTGGGTGATCTGGGGATATTTAATTTAGGTAGGGGAAGAATAGGGTTATCTAAGGGAATTTTATAAATAAGTAATAACAAGTATTATTATAGTTAGTTTTAATGAAGTTAAGAAATTACTTAGCTAGTTTTACATGATATATATATACACACATATAATACGTTATATTACGCAATATATACCATGCCCAGGACGACAGGGAATACCAGGGCGGCGTGGGGGCGGCCTTTATTGAAAAGAAAAAAATGGTGGTGAAAAAGGCACCAGCCCCAACACCCCCCTTTGTAAGCACATGACGTCCTGGCATGGGTAACAAAACCCTGAAAACAATGTAACAGGTAACATACGAGTTATAAAAATAATAAACTCTCTTGAAACCCAACGGCACAAATTATACAAGGCTTATTATTAATGCTTTGACATGAAAAGGCAATTATATGACCAAAAATATGACCAGTAAAGTAAATAAGTATGAAAGAAAATTTCAATTTTTGGATATTTTTGTAATTATTTAAATTCTTATAGAATTTTATTGTTTTATGATGAAAATGAAAACGGAATACGTTGTAAAGCACACAAGTAACGTTATAAAGCACACAAGTAAGGCATCTATAAACAAAGATATTATTATAACCAGTATCGAGTAATGTAAGTACAGGTTTATATTTATAACACACAACAATAACCCTATTCGACAACAATGTCGTTTTACCGGTAGCCGACGAGATAAGCCTCGTTTACACTGTCAGACGATTAGCATGGTTTCAGTTCATAGCAGCTGAACGTGATAAACACGATATTTGAAGATAGTTTTTGTAACAGTAAATAGGCATTGTTAATAAATCAGCAAATGTAAATGATCGAATTTTTGTGGAAATCTATGATCGAATAGTCACTAATCGAGGCAAATGTCATTACCAGACCGTTCGAATATCACTTTCGTATCGTAATTGTTCCAAATACTCAATATTTAATACGCATTTAATACTAGTAAGCGTTCGAATTAACCGATAACAATACCATTGTTTAGCGTCCTTTGCGCAGTCACCATTAATGTTCCGACTAATGAATAAGGTCGAAACGGGCTCGTGACGTTTGGAGAAAATACAAGTAATGAAACGTTCGCGAGGTACAATTAATGGGTTATGACTAATTCGAGTTAGTTTTTAGTTTCTATTACGGGCGCTATATGGCGAAATTGTGGCTAATGTGGCGAATTGTTTTAAGCAATTTGAGATTTGTCGTTGCTTTTGGCCGTGGCAATGAATTCGACCAATCGCATTCCACGGCAAGTATGCTGGATTGCCCGCATAGTCACCGACTAGGGCATACCGTCGCGTAATGTTACTTAGTACAAGAAAAGAAGAAAGGAATTGGAAACTGTCGTAACGTGGCTAACGCTACGCGATCGACTAATCGTTGATATTCCATTCGTTCCTGTGATACATTACCTTGAGGTTGTTTTTCATGCAATCGATGCTCCAAATCATAGACATCATCTCGTAATCGCTGATATTCAGTGTTCGGGAATACGAGATCACGAATGTACGACACCTGTGACGAAATACCCGTTCGCTGATCAGTATACCGTCGCATATCGCGCTGAACATCCTCTTCCCATCGGCGACGGCTAAACACGATAAACATAATTTGGGGAAAATTTCGTACTGCCATTCGACGCCGTCGAAGTGCTTCGTAGAAGTATCCCCGAACTCCGTATGCTAATCGGCGCATAAAGCGATCGTACAGTTCCGGAGTCATGACGACGTTACACTGCTTTTGAAATATGACCTTTCGTGTCCGTTCTTTCCATTGGAAGAATAGAGCAACTAGCTCCTGGCTTAGAATGACACGATTACGTTCACATACGTCGTTGCACTCTCTTCGTGATTCATCACGCAGATGGCGCAATAATTGGCACATCGGTTCAGGCATTGTCGCTTTATCCAACATGTCGTAAAAAGTAAAATAGTGGTACGTAAATAAGACGATGACCAAACGGAGCGCTATGTGCACTGCGTAGATCCCGTCCATCGAACAATATAGTCGTTAGATCAGAAATGCTGACTCTTTCGGTAGATGGTGCTTCGCTTTCAGTGTTTGTCCGTTCCAACGGCACACACCGCACTGGTGATTCCGGTTCAACGGTACCGGGCTTACGTCCGATAATTGGTCGCACTTCCTTCGTTGGTGTTACTGCCGATGCTTCTTCGAAAACCTCACCGTCACTAGGTTTGGACTGTGAGTCCGCAGCGCTTGCTGTCGAAGTCGTTAATTGTGCCGCCACTGTGGCGCTAAAGTCGTAGTTGTAGGTTGTGCCGACTGATAAATTCGTCGCTATTGCGATGACTGTCGTGCTTCCACTAATGCTAACTGACGATATTGTCTGTCGCAGGATTCACGATCATCGTCGCTCGACAACGTCACGATTTCTTCGTGCGTATCCCGTCGAGACGCACGAACACGTTGACTAAGAGTGCGAAAAGCCATCTTCTTAGTTTGAGTTCCACGCGATTTCCCGCTCAGGCGATTGTTTTTCACGCAGTTGACGTTTTAACACCGCCATTTGACCACGCATATGCTCAATTTCCATGCGTTGCGATTCCATTTGAGCTCGGTGATCTTCGTTAAGCCGGTGTAAATAGTGCAACGCAGTATTGACGCGATTATTCAATTGCATTTGTTGCTTCGCCAACATTCCATCTAATTGAGCGGTTGTGGGAGGCATTAACCCTTGCAACTGCACGCGCACTTGCTCAAGTTCCGGTCCACGCAAATTTCCTAACTGTAATTCCACGTGCAGTGACGGGGAAATCTCCTGGCTGCTCATTACCGGAGGAGCAGGCAGTTGTTTGACAATATCGTTCCCTTGTTCCTGTTGTTGGACATGTTCATAGGCAACAGTAACTAATTTATTAGTAATATCGTCCATTATTCTCGGGCGCACTAGTTACTATGGGTTTGCTGAAACGGTGCTCGTAAAACATTCGATTCCCGTATATGCGCAGATTGTGGTAACTGAGGCGGTAACAAGAGTTTCGCTCTCCCCCGTCCTCGTACTCTAACGGGACGTACCGTCGGGGCGATGTCAGACCAGGCAGATTCTACCTGCGCTATTGATACGGTACTAGCTGAAGTCGATATCGGCATCGATGACACGCTCGGCATTCCTACGGTATCCGACTCCGTTCGTACTCTTCCACACTCATCAATCGCAACGGAGCAGCTTTCCGTTTAAGATCGGTATTTACTATGACAGGTGACTCGGATTCTACAGTAATCTCCATTATACTAGCTAAACTCTGCCGTACTGCTAAACTACCTTCTCCCTGGCACTTTCGTTGACTCTCCAGTGCAATTTGTTCATTTTCTACCCATTTCGAATGATATCGTTCCGGATCCACCGGACTAGCCTTAACTGCTCTTGGAATTCGGACCCGCGTTTTTTCGTCAGGTTCTGGCGTACGAACCGCAGACGGCGACACAGTAACTGAAGTTACATTGGACGTGACGGCTTCATGCAAAATTAAGCGATCCAAACGCTCCAGACCAGCAGGGCGGACGGCAACACAGGCTCCGGCAAAATGCTTATCATAAGCCATGATATTTTATCGCGAATTTCTCGTGCAGACAATCCTTTGGTTTCCAACTGTACGGCCCACTCACTCATATCCTGATCGAAAATATCTTCGCGTTCCTCCATTTCTGTTTCATCTCCGATTCCAGCTACAACATCTTGATGACGTCATATTCGAGACCGTCGACGACTACTCTTAGCTTTCAACCTTTTATTCGCAGCATTGAATTCATCCATTGCACCTGGAGTACGGTCACGGTTATACTGCAATTGTGTTTCTGGAATTTCCTCCATCGGCGTATGATCCAAATCAATAAAGTCCAGGTGCATATTCTGCACATGCTATCGATTCATGCAAGTTACCTTCCAACTCAATTACGAACGCAGCATCGCCATCGTTTTGTTCATTAATTTGGTACAAACTGCTATGCTCCTCAGTATTCCAGCGACCTTTCCTTCGCCAAAAGCCGGCGCATTGAGATACCTTCTCGGCAACACTCTTTTGATAGCCACGACGATTCGTCACACCATGGGGATTAACCCGTACTGTTAAACCTCGCGCATCTGTTCTAAACGCTCGAAATATTCGTGGACATTGCTCAATCAAATGCCATAGACGATTTACATCATGGCGTCCCATGGGTGGTGGCGTAACGCGACGATGCGCAATGAAAAGCGCTCCGTCAATCAACATGACATCATGGGCGCTGTATCGAATGAATCGTCGATATTCCTCAAAGTTGAGCATGCGCGCTGTATCGAATGAATCGTCGACATTCCTAAAGTTGAGCACCCAATTATCAGCACCTACTTGACGCACACGAATGCCACCTAATAACGTCGTAGCATATGGCGTGGGATCTTGGCGAATATGTCCTGTGATTAGGTAGAAAAATCGCCTTAAACTATACCAGCTGCCTGCTGCTTCTTGTAAATCCATGGAATTTGTTTAGGGGAATGGCTGTTGGTATTTTAAATAACGCATATTCCAGAATCCCGCATCATTTTTCATGGCCCACCAAATTTTGAGCCGTTCATCCGATGCTATACACGCGTACAAAAACGGCGGCATATCAGATCCGAGTTCCATCAAATCGAAAATGATGACCACTCCTTCGATGAGCGCTACCTGCAAAGTCGCAGCTGGCGTGCGACGCCATCCTTCAGCTTAAGCTAACCATTCCGGATCTACCCAATACCGAGCGTTCCGTGGTAAACATCGAATGGGTCTTTTTCACGTTCTCGTTCTTCGATACTTCTCCAACGCTTCTAGAAATTCACACTGTTGGTTATAACTAATGTTCACATCCTCCATATCACATGCGATCAAATTGGTAGCTGAACGTTCGATAATTCCTACCGCTGCTTCGATTTGCTCTCGCGAATCTACTACGTACTACGCTCGTTGGCTGCATCCATTCACGGCCAACCATTTCTAAGCCACTGGTCCACGCATATAAATTCCATACTGGATGATTACGATCTCGCCAAGGTGGACCTTGGTGACCTTGTGGCAATGCCAACTGTTGGGCACTTCCGTCAATTGGACCATCACGGATAATGTCTTCCTGTTCTGATTCCCAATCAGACAACCAATCAAATCCTTCGGTCGACCCATCACTCTCGGAATAGCTCGCTAAGCTCATCTTTCAACGTTTGTTCTTACCAAACAGTTCTGATGCTAAATTAGTCGTTAAATATCGCAATAATAGCGCTCTAGTTGAATGTCGTAATTATCGACCGATAAAGAGTCTATTATCTAACCGTTGGTACAATAGTTAATTGTTACTAACTAGAAATTACCCAAAGTAGACAATTTTACGATAAACCGACGTAATTGCCAACTCGCGCACCATTACCATGCATCTAAAATGAAATCATTGTTTTTAAAGATCTACCGAGCACACAAAGCGTGATCCATCACTATGCGGGCTAACCAACTTCCCAGATCGGTAGTTTCATACGTACGGCTAGTTAACACTTTGAATATCGG
Organism: Trileptium ribeirensis; assembly: GCA_030248225.1. Taxonomy (NCBI): domain Eukaryota; kingdom Metazoa; phylum Nematoda; class Enoplea; order Enoplida; family Thoracostomopsidae; genus Trileptium; species Trileptium ribeirensis. Next base: position 96,395 of record JASANE010008655.1, read on the forward strand.
CAAGCACTGGCTAGCAATGCGATAACGAGAGCATTGCTTTAGCGCTACTGAAGACTATACCACATGCTCCTTCCAGCTTTGGCTCTGACATGTTTCATTCAACAGCGATAAATAGAAAGATAGAAGAAGTACACACAATTAAATAGCATTTACCATTCATGTACATAATAGCTGTACACATGCCGGACAATACCATAACGTCGTTTTCGGTTCTTTCTCCAATTTCACGCATCGAAAATGATACCATTCGAGGCAGTAGTTCCATTCGATCCAATTAACGTCATCCTCACCTGTTCGAAGGTCCTCCTCGTAGCTTTGGCCACACTCACCACAGAACCAATCGATCTCCTCGCTGTCGATTTCGGTCGCGCGCAAGCGTTGCTCATACTCCAAATAATCGCGCGGCTCACCACCAAAGTGTTTAAACAAACCTTTATTGTAAGTCTTACTTTTGCAACGTATTACCTCCAAATTAGGACCTTGTACTTTGATTACCCGATATAGTCGCTCGAAATTTCGATGGAATTTATTGGTGATCCTACGAGAATCAATCTTCTCTGGCCTTCACATTAACACCACATCACCTGGTAAAATGTCACGAATGTGTGCTCTTTGATCAAAATATCGCTTGTTGGCGTCCTGGGCCAAACGTACGGACTTACTAGCTTCCTTCCAAGTGCTAGTCAACGTATCCAACAGTTTTTCTACGTGTTGGTCAGTACTTCCACCTTGCGCTGTGAATAATAACGGATACAGATGATGC
>JASANE010008658.1:0-25716 GCA_030248225.1 Trileptium ribeirensis
AATATTTTTCTTCCTAAACCTATTCAAGCTTGCATCAAGGCATTAATACCATGGTAGTACACTGAGAACAGCGTATCGATATGCTCAATTGTTGGTTGTTATGTATACCGCTGATTATGCTGTTTACTTCTCAATTGTTGTATTGCTTTCTATCACCGCTTATCACGACCAAGTATGCTGCTTATGCAGTAAACTATTAAGTAATTCGCTTAAGCAGTAAAGCAAGTTTAATTTCCGCAAAACTTAAACGCCGCTAAACTGACAGTCAAATTCAGCGGAGCTGGTGTGCGTTATCATTACATGTTATAATGGAATGTTTTCTATAGATGAGTAAATAAATACCTTTCTCACTTATTCTCTGCATTAATGCGTATAAAAATGGCATCGTCAGCGATCAGCAGCAACATATCAAACATGTTTACAGAACAAACACGCTGATATATTTGTTATATATTCTCTTTTTGGATTTTACTAGCGAGTTATCTACGACATTATAAAGCATGTTTGGCTCATGCTAAATTAAAGAAGTCCGGAGAAGGTTATGTGAGTTTAAAATGTTTCATAAAAATTCACAGCCATTAAAATTGCACTGTTTTCACAAAGCATTCAGTTCTTCAAGAATATATATAAAGGATGGTAGCTACGGGTTTGAGCAAAATAGATATCGACACAGAATCGGTTAATCCGCTGATACAAACTTTTTTCAGTTTATGTATTGCTTTCTATTAACGCTTATCACTATCCAATAGCTAGCAAAGGCAAGAAGCAAACTCAATTTCCGAAAAACTAAAACGCCGTTGAACTTATAAACAAAATTCAACGGAGCTGGTGTGTGTTAACACATATGAGTGTCGAAATACTTTCAAATATATATTTGTTGAACGAAAAAGAGAACCGATTGGAAATTTAAAACTAATTTACTATAAAGCAAGCTATTTTTTGTTGTCATTACTTTAAAAAATATATGCATTGATTCCTTAACAAATTAAATTAAAATTAGCATATTAGGTTGAAACAAGTTCAAACTGAACTGACATCGCAGCTCTCACAATTGATCAAACAGCTTAAACAGCCTTAAACATCCATCTTGGTTAGCGTTGTTATCATGAGGGTCAGAAGAATCCCGAAGTTTCTAGCGTCAAAACACTACGAAAAGCACTTATAATATTCACATGTCAGGTCGCTAAAGGAAATTAAACAGTATGCATGTAAACATGTATCTTCGGTTATGAATGGAACAAAAAATGTAGCAAATTTTAAACAATATTTTTGAAACAGAATTCAGGTCCCGGTTGGTCTTTCGCCTGAATCGAACAAGGTTTTCGCTAGAACTTGTTCTAGCTGATAAGCTGATTTGTTTGCTATCAACTATGAACATGTTCTGGTATTGGCTGTACAAACGCATATCACTACTGAGATATCAATAGCAGTATGAAACAATGTTTTTAGCACTGAGGTTAGAAACAAGTCCAGAAACCGTTAAAGAAATTTGTTACAAACAGTTGGTTGCCCCAAATTTGTAAACTACTTTTGCTAATTCATTCAGTGTTGAGCAAGACTGTGAAGCGAACGAAAATATTTTTGAGCATTTTCTGGTTGACAAAGACCAGCCCGTTTCCACTGGACTCTATTTAGACACATATCACTAGCAAATACCAATACAAGACACTAGTTGAACTTCTGCAAAAATGAGACGCTGCTGAACATTACGAATAAATTCAACGTAACTGAAGTCTGTTGTAAATATTCGCGCTTTACCGAAATACTTCAATTAATTAAATTCATTAAACACTTTATAGACGGTACACTGCAACCGCAATTATTTAATGCAAAAACACGTTCGCCTTCCATTTTCTAGAGACTTAACCTTCGTCTGCATTGTATTCAATCAGCACATATCATTATTTGTTGTTAAAAATGTAAGCAATCACAATAATTGGTTGTGCTTCCCACAAGGGCGGCAGCGATAAATGCGTAAGCGACAAAATTGTTTAGTTTTGCTGAATTCACAAAGACATAAGCAACTTTTCTAACGTCTCATCGCTTTATGGCTTAGCAATACGTGCAAAAATTTACTTGTTTATCTGTGAATTTGCACCGAATTAACAAGTTACATTTATGAATCCTGATTTGACATAATCCACTCGTACTACGGTCCGCATAGCTGGGTTTGGCGCAAATGAGTTATGGTGGCAAATTTGTGGTAAAAACAATGCTGCACAAACTTACTGCCGATAGCATCCTAGCATAGATCTAATATCTGTTGTACGAGCAGCCGGCGATATGTTTTGTACGTGAATGTTTCAAAATTCAGCTTTTGTTTCTCTATTCTGTGTGTATAATTTGAATCAACGGCAGCAGAATAATGTTAGTTCTACAGTAAACGAAAACGTAAGCTGGATTCTATATATTGACTTCTTCATGTACATTTGATTTTACAGCTTCTATTCCGCGTTACATTATTATGCTAACTTTGTTAATTCAGTTTCTGTAATTGTATTTGCGTAAGCGTTTACCTGCATACATACAATATTGGTGATTACACCTGGATGAGAAGTAAAATAACTTATTCACGAGGCGTCCATAGCATCGTGTCGGTTATATTGATCAAACGAAAACCACCAAATATACTATCTTCACTCGTTTCTTCAGTTTCAACTACTAGGATTACATCACATCCTCTTTAATTCTGTTTTACAACTACAAACAACTTCGTCATCGTTTCCTGACAACGAAAGCAAGCCCACTTTCGCCAAGCGATTGATGCAATGCTCAATTGACGCAACATAGACATAGTCCGCGACGTTCAGAGCGCTTACTTTGTTATTAGCAGCATGTCGCATTACACCGATGGCAGCGAGGACGGTGTTTTATCGTATCAACGCTGCCGACGATGAAAACGACGCGTTACTTGCTAGTTTTCGGCTTTGCTGGTCCACCGCAATAAATGATGCCGGCGTTTCACTACCTTTCCGAGCAACTTTTATCATATTGGAACTAGCGTTCTCATGCAGAATTTATTGTTGACAGACTTGAAGGCGTTCGCCAACCGATCCTCCCTGCAGGCCGTTATTGTCAGCCGACCCGCCGGGATCACGTGGTTTTGTTAAATAATATTGACAATAACTAACAGACTGGTTTTTATTGCCGTGGCGTTTTGGCGACTAGGATGTCTTTCGCAGATTCGTCAGCCCGCCGCCAGGCGACTAGGATAGGATGTCTTTCGCATTAGATGAGACCAAAGTAACACACCTCTCTCATCACTATCATCTAACCTGGTTGGTGAATTACGTTCGGACAACTGCATAGGCGGTCGACCTCGAATTCTGACCGTAGATGTCGGTTATCACTCAAATGATGCTGAACGTCGCTCGGATGATGGCGGTTGCCACTCTGATGATACCCGAACGTAGCTTCGATTAAGTCGAACGTCGACTGGATAATGCCAAGTGTCGCTTCGATTATATCGAACGTCGCTTCGATGATGTTGAACGACGCTTAGATGATGTCGAACGAACCTTTGATAATGCCCAACGTCGCTTGGAAGATGTCGAACGTCGCTTGCGTGATGTCGAAGTCGATTGGTGCTGTTATTATGTACTGGATATACCACAATTTGTACAAAATGCACATCTGAAAAATGTTCCAGCAACGGATATTCGTACATTATTGCGCAATAATGTGCCTGGCTACCTGGAAAGGCATTTCTGGGGAATTAAGGGCAGTCGGTTAATTACAACGTCAAACAAACTTACGTTTCGAAAATTGCTCTTGACTTCGACTAGGATCATCATCGTACGACTCGTCGATATCCTAAAATTATAATTATTTTTAATAAAATGAACGGCAGATTGCCTCTTATTTGTCAATGCAAAAACTAGTAACTAACTATAAGTATAGCCATGGACAAAAGAAAGTACACAAAAACCGGACACAGACAGACCAGATGAAATTTTGTTAGACTTGTCTGTGACAGTACATACACTATTAACAGTCACAGTTAATAGGAATTGAAGGTATTTGGCTAGCTTACGCTCACTGAGTGGCGGATGCATTAGGTGTGAAGCAGTTTCCGACGCAGCCATTTTCATTGTACTCACAAACTAGAAAAACCCACCGGTACACTTGAAAATAAAGAACACGAGCTCCCACCGATGTTTCAAAAAAAATAGTTTATCACAAAATAATACTAATATTAAAAACTATGCGAAGCTCATTTTTTAAAACCAACTTATTTCGTTATTCCCAAGTGACAAAAATGGAAAATATGGAAATTTTTCTACCACAACTTCTAGCAAAAATTAGAAGTAGCACTTTAAACGATGGAAGTATATCTCCCAGCATCTGGCACGTACGTTATATAAGCATACTAGCAGTCTTCTGGGAACAGACAAACTGAAAAAATGTTAAAATTTGGCTTTTCGATGCCGAAATATTAATAATTTATTGCGGACGTCCAGCTTCCTGTAGCGGCACAAAGGAATAATGCAATACCCAGCTCAAAATGGTGTATCCAATGGGTTTCCGGGCTTAATAATTTTCTATCCACGCTTAAAACGGTGTATGCAGCGGGTTTTGCGGACTTAACAATTTTCTATCCACGCTTAAAACGATGTATCTAACGAGTTTAAGAAGTTAATAATTTTCTATTCACACTTGAAAGTATATATCCGACAGGTTTAAGCGGTTAATAATATTTTATATTATTCACTATATGTTGATACATTCGCTCAAAAACAAATGAAAAGAAATTGAAAATTGAAAACGAAATTACAAACCCACTGCTGAGATTGTTGTAGTTCTCCATGAAAAGGAATAACCTCCATTTTTTATTCTGTTACCCTGCGAAGCTTTAGACCGCTCAAATGTTTGGAGGACGCCATGTTCAAAGTGACAAAGTATAGTAAGTAAGTATAGAAGTAATGGGCATCGCTTTTGTGACGTTCTAGACAAGAAAAAGCTCCAGACAATTTGACATATTACGCCTCCAGTTGGTGATGAGTTTTTAGTTAACACAGAAAAATGAATTCTTGCACAAATTAGGTGCTATTTGAGGAAACACTATTTCAGAACGTTTTCGTTAAAAGACCATTTCTGGCGCGTACTGTAAATATTACTTGCTGATAAGGTTGGATAAGGTGCTTAATAACTGCGCTTCATTAGTTTAATTTTAACTGACATGACTTTCTCAAAAGTTAATCGGACGATAAATCATTGTTTCAAAAAATTTAAACAGAGTGAACAAAAACTTACGTAGGTCATCATATCAGGTCGGTATCCGAGACCCGGTAACGTGGCCGCCTTCGGCGCAAGTCCATAGCCAGGCCGAGGAACTGTAAAAATAAACACAGTCCAAAACATCGCTAGCGCTGAATATGTACAAAAAATGGAGTCCGACTGAACATTTATTAAGACTTAATAATGTATTATTATTATCGTTCATTAAAATTTAGTTCAATTTAGCCGTTTAACGTTTCACGTTTGAAGCTAAAAAAATAACGAACGACGCGGACAACTTTCCAATTCTGACTACCTCAAGTTTTACCGGCAGTCACAAACAAAAACAAGACAGATGAAACCAATGCTATCCGCGTTGGTAACTAAATTTTGGCTGTCCGCGTCCAAATTTCAGCCGTATCCAGACTAAATTTCGGCGGTCGGGTCCAAACTAAATTTCAGCCGTCCGTGTACAGCACTAAAGTTCTTCCGTCCGCATACAAACTAAATTTCGGCCGTCCGCGTACAGACTAAATTTAGGCCGTCCGAGTACGGACTAAAATTCGGCCGTCCGCGTACAGGCTAAATTTCGGTCGTCCGCGTACAGACTAAATTTCGGCCGTCCGCGTACAGACTAAATTTAGGCCGTCCGAGTACGGACTAAAATTCGGCCGTCCGCGTACAGGCTAAATTTCGGTCGTCCGCGTACAGACTAAATTTAGGCCGTCCGAGTACGGACTAAAATTCGGCCGTCCGCGTACAGGCTAAATTTCGGTCGTCCGCGTACAAGCTAAATTTCGGTCGTCCGCGTACAGACTAAATTTAGGCCGTCCGAGTACGGACTAAAATTCGGCCGTCCGCGTACAGGCTAAATTTCGGCCGTTTTCGTCCAGACACATGTATTTCATCCAATTTTCCACTTATTTTTGTCAGTGACTGTACATATTTCTTCATCCTAGTACTCGTCAAAACCGACATTCAGATATTTTAGTTTCAAGTGATTTGCTAGCCAGTTCGGTTAAAAACAACATGGTCCATTAAACTACTACTGCAAACAAGTATACTATTCAAAATTTTATAAAACACAATTTTTTGGAGTTTCAAAAGAGTCGTTTGTGTGTTTCTTCATCATAACAATAAATAAACGAGGCCGCAAAGTCTACTAAGTTTTGGAAAACTATTAAGAACGGCAGTAAAATTAAACATAAATTTAAACAGATCTATTTCATTAAAATACAACGACTTATTAATAATCGGCTAGGCACTAACCGTTAAAATGATGAGGAATGGCGGTAGTCGCTGCACGATCGTCCTTCCACGCTTCCCATGGCTTCGGTCGATTCAGATAGCGACTTGGAGCTGAAACACCGGTACAAATAAAACATTAAGTCTCTGTCCTAACCAACTTACAATCAATGAACAGCACGACCTTGACGGCTACTGGAATTATAATTTTAAATTTATTACTGGACGTTAAAGCAGCTGGTGAAACGCAACGACAATAGTGCCAAAATTATTGGCTCATTCTGCATAGTCCATGAAACATAATACTGTTATAACAATAATTATCTACTATACGAAAATCTAAAACTTCGCAACTGTTGCCGCTTTGTCACCTACACAATTAAAAGTGACCATTTATAATAGGTTCTACTGTTGTTATTTATGTATTTAGGTACGTTTTCGAAAAATTTATTCCCAAATGACATAGCTATCGCCTAGTAAACAACAGTTTGCAATCCGTAACTATTTGAGTATTTTAGTTTAGTGGAATTATTTGATTACCATTTCGGTAAACAATTATTCTTAACGAACATGTTGTTATTTCTTTCCAGTGTTGACTATTAATATTGTATGAGCCAGTTGCGGCTCAGAATTTTTTGTGATAAGTAATAAAGTCTCCGCACATTTTACATTTATATAAAAAGCAGATTTTGAAAACACACCATCGCCACTGGAGGCGCTTCTTTGGCCATAAATCACATCACGTAAGTAAACAATAAGTACAATTGCGGGGCGTGATTAATTCGAGATCAGTTGCGACCCAAATTATAGGCGTAGCAAGTAAAAAAAATTTAGTTCATTGAAAAACGACCTTTTCCGCCAAAAAGACTTAAAACAAAATTGTAAACAGTCACTGTTTAACCTCACGGGCGCTGCATTTTTTACCTATACGACGCCTAATTATTACATTTCTATGGTCACCAATGCATTTTTGGTTGTCGACCAAAAACCTCACGGTCTCGGAGCTTGACCAGCGACGGATTCTTTAATTTGTGACCGGCAAAACATTCTTCACATTTCTTGTGGCAACCTGAACTTGTACTTTTTCTTTATCAACACGGCACCTACTTGGTTTTCCCACGAAAGGTGGACGCTTGGTATTTCAAATTCTCCAAGGTGCGCCTTTGGGTTTTGGCTTCACCAATGTAAACGACCAGGTCCCCCAAGTACCTACTAATCCGCCCCACTAAAAATATATATCAGTTTATACTTAAGGAACTCAAAAATACCTAAATTTTTGCCGACTGGGATTAAAAATACTAAAATTGTCGAAAGTCGATAAAGGGATTCATTATCTAATTAATTTTACTATTGTATATTTACTGGTAACCAGTTATTGAAGCGGATTGAGCGAAGCCTGCGGAGTTTCTACTGAGGACGATAGAGTGAAAATCGTGAAAATTTCTTTTTATCTGTCGCTGCCATTCATAACTCATTTTCGCATGAACAGATTTCGGGAATTTTTGTGTTCAATAACAAAAGTGATGACAATGTTAAACGAGAACAGCTAGAAAACCAAACAGATTTTAAGACTTCTTTGCCAAATGTGGCCATAAAGATACCAGTGTTTGGCAGGCGATATTTCGCGATGCAGGCTTCGCATCGAAAAAAACACCATAATCAGCTCATCGAGCTCTACAACTTTCTGATGTGGAACCACTCCCTGGGCCGCTGTTGGTTCGGCATATTATGGTTCGTCGACCCTTTGCCAGAAATAGGATTTTACAAATTTCGCAGTGTTATTGTTTGTTATTACTTTACAATGAGGGTCTATCAGGTTATAAAGCACGCTGGATTTGCTATCTAGAATCCAACTTGGCTATGAATCATTTCAAGAAACCATGTACTTTTGAAACACCATTTTTGAAGCTAAAATGAAACGTTTTCGTATGTACAGTGTCTAGACCCCTTCCGACATAAAAAACCTTGAATCTTTCGAATATCGATGTCTTTATGCAAAACGAGCTGCCTGAAACCTGCTACAGGGGTCGAAAAAAAGTACCCCTGGGGGTCAAATTTTAATCCCAAATAATTCATTATTTTGTAGGGTAACGCAGTGACATGTGAACAATGGTCTGTTTGTATGCAGGTCGGACCAAAAGAATCACGGTCAAGCCATTTGGAGGACTTGCGATCTAAAATTGGTGCAGCTAGGGCCGTTTTACGGTTAAAAATCGACCAATTTAGAACAAGCCTGGCGCATAAGTTTTTCTAGCGCAACGGAGACAGCACCTACAACTGATACCATTTTATGCTCACACACCAACCATGAGTGGGGGATCTCCGACAAATAATGTCAAGCAGATCCTTAGGCGTTGTAACAATACGCACCCGATATGTGTTAGTCGGGGGGGAGGGGGGAGGGGCTACACCTGAAGTCGGGGGGGCTACACCTTCCTACAACATACATTGCGTGAAACTTTGGCTACTTCTAGAGATTCTAGATTTATTTTAACATGCTGCTGCTGTAAAACAAACACAAATGATTTATGATTAGCTTAGGTGATGATACCAAGGATAATGCAAAGAATAGATGTGCGGTCAGGCACAAGGGTTCCCTAGCTACCCAGTTAACAGCACGACCCCATATCATGGTGCAATGATGATGCATGATGATCAACTTATATACTAATATGGTTCTTGCCACCTTCGGTTTCTTTTATTATCCATGCGGTCGGTGGCGGCTACATTTTCATTACTAGTCGGTAGTGGAACTACATTTGTGAGCGGAGCTTGGGCTGTGGCATTACGAATGTACTCAATTTTATGTTCTTCAAATAACTACATTGCATAGGGCATAGGGCTTTATCATTGGTAAAAATATTATAATTGAATTCTTCGACCCAAAAAACCCTATAATGGTTTGATCGAAACGATTCTATTTCAATAAATAACACAAATATTGCAAAATTCTCTATTTTAGCTGCATAAAGCTTAACTAATTAGCTAATTACTAATTAACCACTCAAAATTTTTTAATCCCAAATATCAGGTGCACACTCTGACATGATAGACTTTCAAACAAAAAACGTTTTTCAAAATCGGTTCAGTGGCTCTAGAGATCCGTCGGACCGAACGAACGAACTAACGAACGGACGGACATTGACTTTTTTGGTCACAGCAGAAAATAAAAACGCTTCGCTCGGCTTCGGCTCGCTCCGCTCAAAAATTTTTTAATACATGGATCGATTCTTGTGTGGCATTACTAGGTTTCTATCCGCCCTATTGTAAGACTGTATTCTAAATTTGGCTTTTTTAAATTTAATTTTCGTCAGGTCGGGGGGGGGCTATATTTTGCATACCCCATTTTTGGCACTTTATACCTTCGACCTCATAATCAAACAACATATGGACAGACGCTGATATTCTTTTTTCAATAACACCTGTACTGATTACAATAACCATTATATAGCATTTTTGGCGCTAGTGTACTTTGAAGTTATTTACCAGTGTATGTAAGCTGCCAGATTTGAACTTGGGCGGGGGATACATGTCACGAAAAACATTTTCGGAAGCTTGGCGTCAGCTTCAGTGTCGATGCTTAGTCCCAACTTTTTGAAGAAAAATTAGCAAATACCAAAGGAACACAATGAAATGAAAAACACATATCATATGTATCACATGCTAGCGATACGGCGAACATTTATATTGGGGAATGTGTTTTTGGCATCATTTGACCAACCCGGGTTGAGGGCCTCTGGCTCCTGCTATGTTAGGGGTACAGAGGTCCACCATACCTCATTATGTCGGACATGCATGACTACATCTCGCAGCTGCGATATTAAATTTCCTTCCAAAATACTGGTGCTATGGGCCAAAAAGTACCGATGTAGCCCCCTATGTAAATGACATGGTTTCGTGAAATGACCCCTATATTATATTATGAGGTTTCAAGGGTTTTACGTTCGACGAACCCGAGTTGCAAAATGTCGCGTGTTTTAATTTATATGATTAATTTTGCGTGCAAGACATCAACAATGGTCTATAGATGTATTTATGAAGGCTGAGTACAATGATTTCGTTGACTAGAGTCTAACGGGCATATTTCTTGCGTTTTTCTGTGTTTTAAAATAGGTTTTGGGCAATGAACCCGATTTGCAAAATATAGTCTGGCTTCAGCTGTTTGATTACATATTGCGCACAGATCATCACGAATTGTCTATATAGGTTTCCGATAGGCTGAACACGATAGTTTGGTTATCTAGAGACCAGCACAAAGACTTGATGCGTTGTCAGTTGTTTTCGATGGGTTTATGGTCGACGAGGTTTTAAGATTTTTAATGGGTTCAGGGTTCAAGGGGATTTAGGGTGGTCTATACATCAACTACAGCATGTTACAGGTGATTAAACAAAATAATAACTTAAAAATGAAACCACACTCGCTCCATCTCACCCTCGCTTGAGAGATACTAGTATATAGTATTTTCGCGCCCAACCAGTTCAGCCGAGGGTCCCAAGCAACACACGGGAAAAACTAAATTTATTGAACCGTAGTTCAGTCCCTCCCCGGTACTTTCCTGCAATTTGGGAAAACGAGTCTACCGCGCTCCACACTGATTAAAAATAAAAAGGAAACTCAAATAATGTCCTCGTACAAACGCTATAAAAGTACAAAAAGCGTCCGCTGTCGAACATACATGCGTTAATTGGAGATTCGTATCGACATCGATGTATCGGGTTCTTTTTGGCATTCGGCGTTCGCGACGTTGATCGCGGGTCAATCGGCTGCGGTCCTTTGAGGGTCTTTTTGCGTTCCTAAACAGTATAATCAAATAACCATTACGGTGACTCAAATCGGTGCCACTTTTGCCAAAGTTGAAAACTGTATGCAATGGCGGCTTTATAAAACACTAGAAAGGCGCAAAAACCAAAAATTATGAAAAAATAAATCATCCGAAGTCAAAGTTTTAATGTGAGAGTGAAAGTGTTACTTCGAGATCAAAGACAATATAAAAATCTAAAAGGTGCCAAGTTTCAGCTAAAATATGCTGGCTTGCTGAGAATCGACGAAGTTATTAGAGAAGCCAAGATTTGAGGTATTTGACATTCATATAAATTAAGATTAAACCATCAATAGGCAAACTGGCTGCAGGCTTGCATTGCGCCAGTATAGCGAACTTTCTTCACTAAAAATTAAATTATCCACCATACACGTCAATATCGTAAGAAATCTAAATTAAAATAGAATAATATTATAAATATGGATAATGTAGACTCCGCCAGAAGTACAACAACAATAATAATAATAATCGATATTTGGTTATTAAATTTCGTTCGACTGCAATTAAACAAAATTTCGGTCGATTTCGCTGTAATTTTGTACATTGTAGCCGCGACGGGATTTATCGCTGAAACAGTTGTTGTTGTTACGGCAAGCTCTGAACTTGCCTAAAAGCAATAGAAAATGTTGAACAGTGAATACTACTACCTATTATAAATTGCGAACAAAGCAGTTGAAAATCATAATCCATCAGCAAAAAAATAATAATGCAAACCTCGACTTCGGTAGCAAACACTTGTGCCATGGACGACTCGACAGCAACTACTTTCAAGCGCTCGCCTTGCTTCTCGAGTTTTTCAAGCTGCTCGGGTGGTGTCGGTGATTTATCGTCTTCCTCAGCGTCGCTCGTTGAAAGGCGGCGTCGCAGTTCTAAAACAAATAAATTATAATAATATTCGTTTTCATTCACAGTGTTTGAATATACGCGCATTATAATTACAATTTAAACTTACAGCCACAAATAATGCAATTGTTTGCGCATTAACTTCTGATATAAGAGATAACAAGTGAAGCAAAGATTAAAACAAAATTATTATAGATAGATTAATGAATCATTAATGATAATAATAATCACCAAATTACTGGTCGAGCAAAAAGTTACTCGCGTTATTTGGAACCTTTTACTGTTCTTGGAAAAACGTCGTCTCATTCACGGTCGCACTTTTGGCGCTCTGTTTGTGGACTTTGCTGTGGACTTTGATTCGGTTTATCGCAAGTCCCTCTGGGGAGCATTGCGTCAACTAAATGTACCATCGAAACTCGTCCACGGCATGCAATCTGTATTATGAGTGCAAAACGTCGGTGCTAGTGTACAACGAGATTTCTCGCAACTTTGTGATAACCACTGGAGTCAAGCAAGGTGACATCATGTCACCTTGCCTGTTCAACATCGCACTTGGCTGGGTTGTTGCGAAGCCCATTCAAAGGCTGCAATGTCTTATTGTAGTGCGGATTTAACGAAACTTGAAGCATTCCAGATGTGCTGTCTACGAACTACCTTGGGTGTGAGCTTGTCACACAAAATAACGAACATCGTAGTTCCGCGCAGATGTACCGTGTAGCCAACGATCGAAGCTATGATGAGGAAGTACATACTGAGGTGGTTTGGCCACGTTCCGCATTGTTCACTAATCGTTTTGCACAAAACGTATTTTGGTGCAAACGGCCTACGACACTGCGATATCCTCCGACGGCCCTAAAACTCACCTGGCGAAAACATCTCACCGACGACTTTCGTCGGAGTGAATTAATCACTATGCCAGCCGAGTTTATGCGGCATCAGAACTGGAGCAAGATGAAGTGCAACGGCGAGCTTTCAGCAAGGACGTGTATCGGATGCCTCCAACAACCACTACTTGTGGTTCAACGGAATAAGTCAGGTAAACACCAAGAATTCCCGCAACACGAAACATAGGTATTGTTCTGCTACTTTTACCAAATAAAAAAAGTATTGCAACTGAAACAAAAACGTTTCGCATGAGTGATATTCAACAATGCAATAAGGCCATTTGTTACGAATACTAAGCTGAAACTAGAAACATTCGACGCCTAGGGAACATTAAAATAAGTGGCTAAATATGCCAAAACAATGATTTTAAGAAAAATCTTTTTTAAAACAAGTACCAAAATGAACCAAAAATTAACATTTTTATAAACATAGTCTAAAAACTCTTTTGTTTATTTATTTTCAAATGAATAATTTCGAAAAATTTCAAAACAGTTTTTGTAATTTGTGCAAAAATAGGGTTCATTTGAATAGTGTTTCTTAAAAATGCACACAACGATGCATAGATCAGCTTTATGTGATTAGAGCCGAGACCTGACGAACAAGAAAAACATTAAACGGGTTCAACGCTAAAGTCGAATTGCATGGTTAAATCGTAAATTTAGAGGTTAAATGTTGGTAATATAAAACAGGTGTTTTTTTTTTCATTTACAAATTCGTTTAGATCGTCGAAGTCTATAAACCCCTAAATGGCTAGTAACCAAAAAATACAAAAATTTTTGCTTATGTGTGTTTCTGTTCAAAAGCTAAATGGAATAAAAATACACAAAGCTCCCACAGCTGAAATTTTGATGAAAACTCTGCTGAATGTGCTTTTAACCCTCTCATGCCTGTAAGGTCCAAATGGACCCAACGCACATTGCGACTCGTTGTGTTTACTGAGTTTGTCATATATTGTACGTTTGAACGTGCGTTGTTATTCGCTCGCATTGTGAGGTTCCTTAAGGAACCGAGCAACAGCACTCAGATAGCTCAGTGGTTTGTGTACACAAGTTTCAACCGTACGTTTCGGGTTCGATCCCTGGCGCAGGCTTGAGTTTGTCAAACATTGCACGATACTCAAATTAATTCGGGCATGAAAGGGTTAATTAAAAATTAGCCAATCGCATAACTTATGTTTAAAAAACACTAGCATTCTTGCTACTTAAAACTAAAAACACATACTCTCTACACACCTGCTCTGCATTCTGATGGTTCTTACTAGACTTACCATCAACAGCGTATGGATATATTGGCGCTGGAAAGTCCTCGCGATCAATCGGGCGGACCTGGCCGGGCTCAGGCTGCTGTCCACCGGGATAGTGGGCCATTTCGATGGGCTCCTCGTTGTTCATGTGGGGCGACTTTGGTCTAGGATGTGGATCGTCAAGCGCTTCAGCTATAGTAAAGAAATATAATGAATAAATTCAGCAACAATAATACATAACCCAGGCTTCGATGCTTTACGTTATGAAATTTCCAATAGTACTTGCTGTC
Organism: Trileptium ribeirensis; assembly: GCA_030248225.1. NCBI lineage: Eukaryota > Metazoa > Nematoda > Enoplea > Enoplida > Thoracostomopsidae > Trileptium > Trileptium ribeirensis. The sequence goes on from JASANE010008658.1 coordinate 14,544, forward strand.
GTATACAGACTCTACCATCCCGGATGCCACATGCTACTAGCTAAAAAATTAACACAATGTTTAGTTGCATCATTAATTATTGTATAAATCGACTGTGCTAAGCTGTGTTCACGCGTTCAAATTTTTTGCTCAAATTATTGGTGTAAAAGTTGTGTAAAATGTGGCAAATCACGATGCTTCAAAATTCTTCGCAATATGTTATTAATAATTCCGAGCTCCAAATTTTTCAAGATATTTTGTTTGTCTGGATATGTTGAACAGTGTTCACACATTAAGATTCGTCGAAAATACAAAAAATTCACCTTTGATCAAAATTTGAGCTCATCTTTTAGATTAAAGCTTTTAACGTGTGAACTATGTTTAAGAATAAACGCAACTCTTTGGAGAGGACCGGTCATTGAAACTCATTTTTTGACGTTTGTCAGCAAAAGGTGGATGGGGCGCCCGTCTTAACTCCATCTCGGGATACCCCTGTGCCTTTGTTTATTCCAAAAACACTCGATTTCGTTAAACACTGAAAACCTGGTATGGTATTAGTAGTATAACGCGCAACACTAATGTAGATGCTATAATGTTAAAAATTATTCAAATATTTGTAAAAAAATATTTCAAACAGTAACTAAATTCCACAAGACAATTATTATTAAGCTTAAAATTAATATTTTTAACGTAAAATATTTTCACACAGTTGGAAGCAAATAATAAACTATTGAAGGATCCTTAGAAGGGCATAATCAAAAATTGCAGTATGCACTACAGCAATAACACATGATTATTGCAAAAGTTCTAACATAAAACACTAAAAAAATTTTGCATTTTTAGACTTACTCAATTTTTGCATCCCTGTTTTCAAATACGACATACGAGATTTTCGAATTTTGATCGGAGATCCTGAAACATGAAAGCAATAAAGTGACATCGATGCATTAATGAAAAAGGTTATATCTTAAAATAGAATGAACTTCGCATGATCGATAGCACACAAAGTTACGCATTACTCAAATATAAAAATAACCATAAGGTTTAAAGCTGAAGTTCGCACGAAGAGAAGCTAACCCGTATTTTCACAACAATGCACATTTCACACCCGAACCTAAGGGGTTATTTTAGAGGGGGGGGGAGGGGGGCGACCCCAAGGATCGGCTCCCCCCTCCCGGCGAGCTCCCCTCTAGACACCGACCCCACTTTTTCGCAAAAACGACCCCTTAAAATTTACGTTTTTTCAAAAAATTAACCCCTTAAGTGGTCACTAGAAAAGTTCTAACTCATATACACGCATATCGTAGGCTAAACGATCAATAATTTGGTCACCAAACCTAAAATATGCATGTATATATTATGACCAAAAACTGAAAAAACCAGCGCCACAGTGGTATGTTGGGACACCTGAAAGAAAAAAATATTGTATTAATTTTTATAAAATTACTGACCACTTAAGGGGTCATGACCCCTTGTTTCCGAACTGACCCCTTGCTACTGACCCCTTAGGGGTCAGTAAATTTTTTCGTTTGCTGACCCCTATCTGGGAGGGCCGAAAATAACTCCGGGTCTCAGTGTACAATACTCGCCACAGTTGACTGCCGCATTATGACCGAGAGAACAAAATACAAACTGTATTGCTTAAAAACTAGTCTGGCACGCAAGGGTGAAACGGAGCCGCTGTGGTTTACTTTGAAGTTATCATTTTGTTTAATCACCTGTAACAGGCTGTGTCCAATGCATATCATACAACCCTAAAACGACTTGAAACTGAACCAATTGAAAAACCTAAAACCGCGTCGTTAAAAAACCTGTCTTTTTGCCATTTTCACCCGGAAGATTGGGTCAGGACTGTTTGCGTTCAACTAGCACATCGTCATCACTTTTTCTATCGAACAAAAATTGGCCGAAATACTTTCATATGAAAATGAGTTATGAATGACAGCGACAGACAAAAAAACAAATCTTCACAATTTCCCCCCTAGCGCCCTCTGTGGAAACTCCGCTCACTCCGTTTTAATAAATTTTATTTTCTCATGAGCAAGTTGCGAGCGAACACACGCAAATGCATCCGCGTCTGCGTGTGTGTTTAAACGCGTTTGCGAATGCGTGCGTATAAACAAGTTTTCGTGCGTTTGCGCGTTTAAACGAGTTTGCGTGTGCGTGTCCCGTCAATTCTGTCGGTGGAATTAAGTCTAGACATGGACGGTGAAATTGCGTCTGGTAGCGGGCTGCCACAAGTTTAAGCGCCGACGGCCGCTATTTTGTCCAGACGCGGAGGGACGCAATTTCGTCCGTCTTTTGTTCATTTACTTTTGTCCGTCGCTCTCCAGAGAAAAGAGAAACTGCTGTAAATTTGGGAAAAAATTGCAACAAGATCATGTGCACTAGTGCATTTTTGATGACAGAAACCAATTTTTGATGACAGAAACCACGCAATCTTCCCAGCATCCGTGATTTTAGTTTCCGGGGTTTGCCAAGCCTTGTACAACTACAGTCTTATCAAATTCCAGGATTTTTCCAAGGTGCTACCACTTTTTCCAAGATTTTGTACGGCGTGCCCAGCCTACGTTTATCATTGCATACTAAAAGGACCAATAACGTTCACTTGTTGATACTTGTTAGAAACTGCGTTGAAATTCGTCGATAGAACAGGACAGACTGATTCATTAAACACACACTCAAAAGTTTCGGTACTATAATTAAGCTATTTATGTAGTCCTTAGCTTTCGACACCTTACCTGTTGGCATATGATACTGCGGAGTTTGCGGTGGATGTGGCGGTATCGGATGTCGTAGATAACCTTTTTCGGGTTCCGGGGTCAAATACATATAGGTAAGATGTGTACCAAAGTCGACCGGATACTTGGTTGTTTGGATTATACGGCCAGCAGCCGTTGTTCGCACGCGAGGAACATATCTTTGGTTGTTAGCTTCTGGGCCGCCGTATGCAGACGATGCAGGCGGTGGCTTGAGACTTTGTGTTTTCGGTTTCTTATCCTAAAACTAGTAACTCTATCGAGATTGCAGAACGTATTGAAGCATAGGCACACCTATGCCTACATATTTTGCGTGCACATCAAATCAGCTCTCGATAGCATTCGTCGATATGCTATATGTGGACATCACACATTACCAAAACAAAACCAACACCGGCAATGAGTTTACCATGCCCGAAAACCCCCAAGTGAAATTTTTCAGCCGCCCAGGACGTCAAAGCAAATTTTAAAATTTTGGGACGAGGTACCGTGGGGGTGCCGTACCTCAAACCCCATAACTCCAAAACCGGAGCTTTAATCGAAAAACAAAGAAAAACATCGGCATTTATCATTTTACTAAGAAATAAAACCAACCAGAGAAAGAAATTCGAATGTTAAGATAAAAATAACCTTGCTTCCTTGAAGGGCACTAAAAACCCTCATTTTGACCTATGACCCAAACCATGGGGCATCATACCCCAGTACACATGGTCTCAGAGCAAAACCGGCACCTGCAATGAGTTTCCCATGCCCGACAACACCAAGTGAAACTTTTCAGCCGCCCACGACGTCAGAATATTTTTTCTAATTTTGGAACGAAGAACCATGAGGGTGCCATACCTTAAACCCCATAACTCCAAAACCGGAGCCTTAATCGAAAAACAAAAAATAAGCATCGACATTTATCATTTTGCTATGAAATAAAACAAACCAGAGAAAGAAATTCGAATGTTAAGATAAAAATAACCTTGCTTCCGTGAAGGGTACTACAAACCTTATTTTGACCTCTGACCCCTAACCATGGGGCGTCATACCCCCGTACCCCTAGAATCATAGGTCGCAGATGAGTTTCCCATGACCGGAAACACCCAGGTGAAACTTATCAGCCGCCCAAACTGTCAGACCAAATTTTTTAATTTTGGGTCGAGGAACCATTGGGGCGCCATACCCCCGTACCTCAAACCCCACAAATCCAGAACCGGAGTGTTAATCGAAAAACAAAAAAAGAGGCCTCGGAATTTATCATTTCACTATGAAACAAAACCATCCAGAGAAAAAAATTTGATAGTTAAGATAAAAATAACCTTGCTTCCGTGAAATGTACTAAAATGGGGTAAAATGGGACCAAAAAACCCACATTTTGACCCCTGACCACGGAACCAGACCCCAAATCAAAAAACGCTCGGGGATGTACACGGTAAATCGACTATGCCGGTTCGAATGAGCCCAAGATCATGAAAATCGGTGAAGGCGTTCTCGAGTTATGTCCGATCACACACACGGAATTTAAAAGATTTCACCCCTGCAACACACAATTTACACTACGTTCTGTCAATATAATAATAAATAATTATTACGCCAATGCCAAAAACTATACAACGCAGATATATTCAGACGAAACTGAAGACATCTATCCGGGTATGTATTACTGGACCACAAATTTCTCAAAGTTCGTGTTTGCTATTATCAAATCCTTAATCGTATATCTAAACAAAGTTACAAAGTTTTATTTCAACTAGCCCGGGTGAGCGATAATAGAAATTATACCGAAATGTACACTGGGATCAGTACAGCTTATGTTCATAAACAGCGCTGCAGCCATAAACAGAAACGATGTTGACTAGTGTTCGCTAGGTATTAGAAAAATGTTTACTATTTTCCCCAGTAACATTTTTTAAAATAGCGCTAAAACTGAATTTCTTTAATGACTGAATGAAAACATTAATTGTTCGAGCCTGCATAACATAGTTTTAATCATCCTATCTCGCCAAATTGGATCCAATTCAGAGCATGCCACCATTAGTAATTTGACCAATCGTCCCAGGAAACACTTCATGTAAATGGGATTGGCGATCATAATGACTATCAGTGCTGTTTTAATTTGGGTTAATAACATGACAATGCACACCTTATATGTATAACCATAACCATTGGCTTTTATTGGTATAGTCCACTATAACGATGACTGAAATAGGTTCTCGCGAGACAGAAACGTTCCATTCCTGGAAGTTGTCTGGGCAAAACTTCAGACGTGAGGCAATAAAAACTGATAAATTCAATAAGAATAGCGATGGGCTCCAACTTTTAATATTTTAATCTAAAATTTTATGAAAACTATATGTGACGCCGGCTTTGGTTTCGCATAACCATAACTGGTGAAAGAAGAAAAAATGCAATTTTATAATGATTCTGATCCGAACGATAGGCTACTAAATTTAAAATAATTTTTTACAGTACTCGCCAGAAACTATCCATTCAATAACTTTTTTCAAACGATTCTCTATATACAGTCATTTATTGAGCATTGCATAATGCTTGAGTCTATTTTAGGTGCGTACAATAATGTGGTTTTTTTGTCAAAATCATGAATTGATTTGCGCAGAAATTGGCGTTCACTCATTTTAGCCATTGGTATTAGCATTTTTGTGAACGGGAACATGGACAATGCAAAGTAGGAATAGAATTTGCGTTCAGGCACATTTGTCCGAGTCCATCAAATAAAATTTTTATTCCGACAGCAATGTTCACGGTCTATTCGTGTATTATACTATACGAGAAAAGTTCACTTGTACGCGGTCAGCAAAATGCGATGCTAAATCGCAAAATAGTGACCACTAACAGCGCCTACGCGCTACTGTGTCGTAAATTGTGTGTGCGTTCATAAGGACGTGAGTTTTGTTCGCGTTCATCGTTTTTACGATCTTGAACTGACTTGACAAAAGAACAACCCAGAGATTCCCACCTAAAGTGGACTCACGCATGTAGCAGATATAATTATATTGGTTTTTTCGGAGGGGGACCCCAGGTATTTCAAGTCCTACCAAAGGTATTTTTTGGCTTTCCATAGTTCAACCCCCCAAGGTTATTTTCCGCGCGACTACAAATAAGCCAATTTTTCTCTGCGAAGCAAAAAATATACCAGTTTTTCCTTAAGATGGAACTAAAAAATACCTGAATTTTTTTCCTGTGGCGCTCAAAGACATTATAATTATAGCCGTCAATTTACAAGGTTTTACTATTATAACGTGTACTAATATTGTATATTTACCGTGATATTGTATATTTATTTGCATATATGTATATTTATTTATTTATGTATATATTATTTGCATATTTGTATATTATTGTATATTATTATTTGTATATTTATTGTAATATTGTATATTTATTTGCTGTTTCCGCGTTTTTCAATTCCACCAGTTCGACCTGAGGAAACCCATGTACTTTCTTGGTAGTTTGGGAAAGCCAGATTATATAAATTTACCCGTGACAGCATAGATTTGTGTTGGAGTTAGGTGAATCGGCTTCACTTTAAGGCGATTAATAGGCGGTGTCTACTCCCCAGCCCCTTCATTAGTAAGAACTACCATCACAAAGTACATAAACAAGAATGAGCTTACCACTTCCTTAGGCGGTATTTGCTGACATTTCGGATGCCAAATATCGTCACCTACAAACATAAAAATAAGCATAATAATGTACAATAAAACCAAGGCTTCAGAGTGAAAAGTGAGTGAGAAACACTGGTAAACTGATGCCACACTACAGCTGTCAGACAATTTTCCGTTACTCGTCTCACTTTTGTGGAAAGGTGAGTTTTCCACTTTTCTCCTGTTCCTCTTTTTTTCAGCTATTCAAATTTTTGCTCAACAAACCCCCAAACTTTGCCCATTTTTGTGCAAAAATATGGAACAAAAGTTGGGGGGTGGACATAACAACCAACCAGAACCAAAGTTAGAGGTGGGGACAGAGCAAATACTGAAACGGTAAAACACATCAAAAACTTGCTTACAATACAGATAATTCTGCATTGGGCCAATATTATGTTTTAGTGGATGGCCAATGTTTTAGTTGGATTTTTGAGAATCTTTATATTTCCAAGATCCTCAGTTCAAGCATAACTCTTTCATTTCCCGTTTATATCCACTTGTAAAACACTCTGTGAATAGAGAAGTCAGAAGCTATAACTATTATAGGAGAAGAATCATGTAGATTCCTCAATGGTTTAATAATGGTCCCTGGCCTGTAAAAATCTATAGACAAGAGTAATAGGAAACTACGTAAATAGACGTTAAACGTCTGCATGCTTATTTTATTGTCGAATGCTACGTTTATAACGCCTAAATGCTCGCATTTCATCAACACTCTTAGCTTCTCCAAAGTGGGTGGTGAGGACATTTTTGGCTTTCTTCCTGTAAAAAAACCCACAGCTGACATAAAATCTTAACAATTTTTACAGAAACCATTTCTGAAACTTAAAATTGAAAATTCGACAAATTTCAGCAAAACAAATTGGTTCAACATCAAAAAGATGTTATTGCACCGATGTTATGTTTCATTCTGACAAGTTTAACAACAAGATGTTATTAATAATTGTAGCGTTTTTCAGTGACAAATAATCAATTTTTTAGCCTTCCACTCCCGCTTGACCCCCAGTTTAAGCCAGCACCCCCTCCCCTAGTTCACGTCCCGTGTTAAAATCAGACCCGCAGTTCCAAATCACGGACCCCCAGTTGCAGCCCATGGCAAAATTTTCAAGACTAAAGCGAAGCCAGACAACAATTATAGAACAAAATAACCTGACTTACCTTGCATATACATTTCTTCTCCGTCACCAAACGGATTACCACACCGGACACATCTAGCGCAGCCCGGATGAAAATGAAAATCGCCAGCCTAAAACAAAACAAGTCTAGACCGTACAAATTACATTATTTTTATTATTTATTCTGAAATTCTCTTCCCTTAGGCTAATCGATTGATAAATGTTAACAGTTGGGCTTACGCTTGCTATTAACTATCCTGCTGGAGTATGACTTTTAAGTAAACGAAAAAATGTACGTGACCCGTTCGAATTTTCCTCGATGCGTAACACAACTACATTGATGCGCAATGATCTGGGTTTCAGCCACGTTCCTCAGGTCACGAGCAGAGACACGGTTGTAAAACGACTTCACTGAAACGTGTAGATATACATGAATAAAAATTGACTCAATTATGGATTACATTGAAGTGGGGACGTATGGCTTGTGTGTTGGCAATAATGTACCCATTACATGGTACCACTGTAATTATATCACCACTTGCCGATTTCCACGACAAATATTAGTTCGACTCGGCCGTCAGCGACACTCTTTACTAAAACAAATCCTGGCTCTGAATTGGAGCTCATCCTTGGAGCATTTCGTTGAGTGCAGTTTCAGAATTTCTGCAGTATTTAATTTGTTCTAAAAGGAAAATTTCGTATACTATCTTTTAAAACAAAGGATCAAAAACATTTTTAATTATTAAACTGTAAACTTTCTACAATTTTGGATATATAACACCGGCTTACTGGTACCAATCCTTATGAGCTAGTAATTGACAGTCTGAACCCAAACAGCATGAAATTTAATTTACTTGTGGTCGCTGGCAATTAATCATATACTACAAGTGACGGGGTTATGTTCATTCCCTTGAAACCACCTACATTTATTAACTAAATCCACGATTATTAATGTATTATGTTTTTCGAGTTTTAAACATTAACTAATATACTATTTCTATTATTGCCAAAACGTAATTTTTTAGCCTTAATAGATTATTCCAGGACGATTATAAGTAACTGAAAATGTGTTTAGAAATATGACTAAACGAAAATTGCATGAAGAGAAAAATTTTGCCCTCACATTCAATTTCAACCCAGAATGAATATGGGGACGCCAAAAGTTCACGCCCACTTTGGGGCTGTGGACATGCCCGAGCCACAGTTAATTGTGGTACCTGAAGGACTTTTCCGGCAATGAAAGTTCCACATTCATCACATTGAACGCCAAAATGAGCATTGTAGTCGCGAATACAATAAGGTCGGCCGTCCCTGTAGAATGAATAAAACATAAAACAATGTAATCACCAAAACAATCATAACAAAAGTTACAGTACTCGCCAAAAATAGTCTTGTTTTGAGCGACCGAACGTCGAACTTCAATTCGAACAAAATTCAACGCAATTTTGAGAACAAGATCACACAAAAATTGGTATGAGAAATTGTCAAGCTCTAAACGCTAGACATTGCCCACAGTAGTTGTACTCTTCCAACCTACTTTGTTACAGTGTTATATAGAAAAATGAGCGACGTTAATATCATAGTTCTTTTGTAGTTGGTATTAAAGGTTTGTTCGGCACTCGAATAGAGAAAGCGTTTATAGTAACCCAAGTAGAAAAAAGCATAAAATACCATTACCAGTATTTTAAGCATTTCGTCTTAACTTTTAATTATTATATATGGGTATCTTATTCATTTAGCCTCAGCCTAAAGTATGCCTAGAACTAATTCGGAAGACGAGGAAGCTACTCGAGCTCTCCGTTTTAAGCTATTCTTTTCTAAACTATCCCATCTTTTACGTGCATCAATCATTGTGGGTTACCGTATCAGATTCCTCTACTCCAGTGCCGTTTGTCCGACAATACCTTCGACGTTTTTGAGCCTTGCTTAGACTTGTTATCGAGCCGTTGGATATATTTGACGCGCATATTTTTCAATAATTTTATTCGACTATTAAAAATATTTAGTGAACCTTTTTATTTTTATCCATATAAACTGTTCCAAGCGCACTTCTTCGAAGCCCGTTCGCAGACAATTTAGTAATTAAAATTTCGCATGGGTCGTTCCAATTTACCGCTCAGTCAATCATTTAAGACGAGTACTAGTACAGCTAGCACATAATCGATCGCATCAAAAATATGACGATGATGGTTTCAGAACACAACTTGAACAGCTGTAGAATTACGAGACTAGACTTCCAGTCTAGACTGGATAATATGTACCTGTCGCAGCAATGTAATTTCATAAAGGTTCCCGCGGTTTTCAAATTTCAATTTTTTTTCGTTCACAATATACGGCTTTACCTGTTTCGAAACCGTAAAATTCCCTGTTAGAAAATATTTTTTAAAAAAATATATTAGATATAAATATTGGCATAACACCAGTTACCACAGAGCTTTTTAAGGATGCTTCTCTATTTGCCTCTTGATGTTGCCGCACAGAATACGAGGTGATATAAATATTTTTCTTTGTAAAACAGATATTACGCTATTGCACTATTAAAACATTTCTACATTATACTTGGGCAACCAGCTGATTCTAGTGCACTTTTTGTGAGAATTTAATGGACGGTCGGCACTGATTGTACCATTAAGAAAAAAGCAGGACGCGAACAGTGTGTTCAAACTACAAGCGGATCAGACGGTTGTGCCTTGCTTTAAAGACAACAACTGAAACATTCACATTATTATCAAACTTGTACAACATATTATATAAAGGCTGGGTTAATAACTCAGCGATGACAATAGCGGGAGGTGTAATCTTAAGAACAAACACCAGCAATCTCATCCGTGGACGATATAGCGCTATTAGCTGAAAACAATGATCGATTACAAAGACAATGCTAATCAGACTGAACGACACTGCATCTCGTGTGGGGCTGCTGACAAGTACTAAGAAAACGAAATTCAACTACTATTCAAGGATTTTCCCGGACGCGGACACACAACCTCAGATACGAAAAACATTATGGATACAAATTTTTCAGTTAATAGTATACTATTCCGTCACTGGTCCTGAAATAAACCAATATATGATATATAACCCAATGATGCCCCACTAGTAGTGATAATTCGCTTTGAGCGACCTCGACAATATTGCCAAAGAGGTAAAGCACTTAATATCTGACCATTATCATTTTTTAAAATCGTGTTCTAAAACAGCCGGTCTATCCAGTCCGACGTAAAAACGGGGCACCGCCAGATTTTTGCGTGAGAACAGATAGAAAAAAACAAAGCTTACTTTGCCATATACTCGCCGTGAAGAACGCAGTCGCACGTTGAACATTTGAAGCACCAAATATGCCATTGAGCATCGAGAGCGAGTAGGACTTGACCGCTTAGAATTAGCTCGTCACATGCTGCGCATACTGTAAACAAAAAAATGGAAGAAGATAATTCACTTTAATGACATTTCTACACTTATATCTACATTTTGGTTTAGTTTCGACAAATTAGCCGGGATCGAACGAATATTTTTACTATAGACACATTTTTATCTGCAAATAAATAAAATTTTGTCTACAAAATAATATATCACATAATTAAGTAATAACTCTAACGTTCAAGTGCATTAAACTAACAAAAGCATTCAGTCTGGAAGAGTTGCCTAGCGACTGTACACAGTCCATCCT
>JASANE010008659.1:0-23576 GCA_030248225.1 Trileptium ribeirensis
CTAGGTGCATCTGGGCACCACCGTGCAAGAACAACCAACTATAACCACATTGGTCTTTTGTACGAAGCAGAAAACACACTTCGCTAAGATTGAAAATTTAAAGTTTACGACACATAACTTTCTAAAACGTTTCAAATCGTGTTGACACGAGATTTCAATAGTCTTTCGTTGAGAACTCATTCGGATATAAATTTTTGGATCAGGCCCTTACGACAAGAACAAAAACTTAGAATGTTTGAGCGGAGACCAAAACGACAGGTTGATTAAACGATTAAGTCGATGTAATTTTTGAAGGCTTGACTTGAATTTTACAAACTATATTGAATAACGCTCTAGGGAAAAAATTCCCACATCCATTCCTCCAGTATGAGCTCCGGTTGTTGGAGACAATTTTTACCCCGTTAAATGGTCCTTAACTTTTAATAATTATTTTTTGCTCGGTTTACTGGCTGTTTTAATAATTTTATCTTTCAGCCATATATTAGCAATTATGTAGTAGTACTAATATATAACAACTAATATATATACAGATAGAAAAATAGTAGCCTAGACAGCAATTTTATATTAAAAATGTGTTGAAATACAGAATGGTTACTCAAATCAAATCAAAATTTTTATTTTGTTGCTAAAAATGACAAAAACGTTACAAAAAATATACTTGCAAACAGACGAAAGCATTTAATTGTGCCAAAAGCTATCGACAACATTCGCATGTCTTCATTTTCATAGGCTACAAAATTGCTTACACCGGCCAACTGTGTCGTCAAAATAAAAAAAATCTGCGTATCCAATCATGGCAACCTGCGTTAGGATGCCTAACCGGAATGAGATACCGCCGCCCCAGCCTACCCTGAAATAAAAATTTCAAAAAAATTCAAGCCCCATGCCCTGGCTGTTTTGGGACAAAAGTTAAATCATATTGGCTACTATTATTAATCAATTGGCCGAAGAACAATATAACCTTGAAAAATGCAATGTGTCTGTTTTCAACATCACATCACCTTTAGTATGAGTTTAATCGGGGTATATTGAATAAATAGTTGTGTTATACTCATCTGTGTTCAGATTTTTGATAAAAATCGTGATCGATAGTGAATTAAAAACTTTTTACAAGGACGGAGGACACCATGATACGAGACGGTTTGGATGTATCTGAAAGAAACCAGTTCGGCCGCGGTGCGATAATGCTTATCTCCTCTAATTATGTATGTTTTTCCACTATCGTGCAACCAATCCTGCGTCTGCACTTCACAAAACGAGTAAACAATCTTAGTGGCGTTCCGACGCTGCGAATGGGAGGCGCAGTAGGCTCGACATAGCGCACCATAGGCTCAGTCAACATGCCAGTAAGACTCTGATTTTGAACCCAACATGTTTAAACATTGACATGTACATTTTGCGCAAAGTTCTTTTTTGTGCACCTAATTTACATGGCCCGTTCTTAATCTGTATTCATGTTTAAACTATTAGCAAATTCTGTAAATAATTGTCTTTAAACTAATTGTGCCCACGTAATATGTGATATTCGACGTACTGATAATATACAAAAAATTTTAAGGAATGGCTGCTAACCGACACCTTGAGAAAGACCTGACCCCAAGACTTTGAGAAGACTCTCGGAACCCAAACTTCGAAATACGGACTAAAATTATGTAAAATAATGATTAATAATATAAATATACGAGCACCTACTGTTATCTAGCGTCACACTCAATTTTGTTACTTTTACCATGGGCTCACCAAGTCGGGATGGAAAGACCCTAGCATTTCCAAGTGCCCCCTGGCAAAATTTTGTGCTTCCCCGGTTCATTACCTCTTGGCAAATTTTCATTTCCTTCCAATCGGTCCAAAGAACATAAAATTTGTGCTAAAATTCAGTGCCGAAGCCAAAAATTTAGCAAATTTAGTTAAAATTTGCTCCAAAATTGCTTTTACTCTCCATCAAAAGCGTTTTGGACAAGATTTTTTAACCGCTTTTCTCTTCGCAAAATGACCCCTGGCAAAATCGGGCATCCCCCGGTTAGGAAACAGAAAGGCCTCGGTTCATGCCCCTTGCAAAATTTCCGGCGAATGGAGAGCGCAGATACCAAGAGCTGATGGTATTTCAGTGATGAGTAGGCAGAACATTCGTCATTTATGAGCAGATGAACATTTCCCTATGAAATACAGGAGGAAGTACAAACAAAACGAAATGTGACAAAATTTTAGACCGGATATACAAAACAGTGGCATACTCATCAACAAAAAACGTTGTTTCACAACTTTAACTCTGCGAATTTTGCACATTTTTACGAATATTGCTCTTTTGAGAAGAAACTTTTAAAGGTTTAATTTTTTTCTGAAATTAGTACCGTAAACACATAATAAGGACCGCCATATACCAAATTCGAATCGAGTTGTCCATGCGAAAGACACCTGTTTCATACTAAAACAAACACGCGTGCGACTAAAATTTAGTTGCTAAACTTACACGTTCAGTGTTTATCGTTGAATTCGTTAAATTTTTCATGACCACCGAGTTTCGACTAAAAATGTCCTAAATCGGAAATCCTTTTGGTGTTGTAAATTCAGGGGCACATTTTAATAAAATCTTTTTGTTTTAAACCAAAAAACAAGCCCTCCGACAAAAACATCATCCACTCTTTGCTTAAACTACCCACACACGTACAAGCGATATATCGCAGTCCCACGCATAGCTACGACCGCATTCAGATTTTACAATACTTTCCCAATCTGGTGCTCCACCACTGCATAATAATACCTTGCATAATAAATATTTAAATCTACTTTGTATCGCGGTTTAAGCTTTCTTTCTTCACTACGTAGCTGATGGCTTGCCAGAATGTTCGCGGCAAAATATTTCATAGACAACCATTGATAACCAGATGCATACAGTTTCTAGTGATGGGCAAGGCTGTCTTGACATCCGATTTCGTATCCGGATATTATCCGCGACGTCCAGATAAACGGGTACTTTGGGTACCATGACATGGCATCCAGTTAATATTTGTATTTTGCTGGGAGAGAAGAAACAATACCTTGATTCGAGGATACCGAGAAAAACATTACGTAAAATATGTTTGAAAAACAAGCTCCATATAATAATAATAGATGGTTCATTTTGGTGATTATGTTTGTTTTATGGTAAAAGAGTTGTTAATTTGATCGTCTCGGAACACCAGTTAGTTAAAAACCCAAATATTTTAATTTTTAAAACTGTATATATTTTCGATGCTTTAATCGTAAACAAATTTATGATATGATCCTGCTAAAAGACAAATGATAGCCATGACAAACCATGAAAAACCTCACTAGCGTCACACTACGTTATATAAGCGGCGGCATGACGCGGTGGGCTTTTGCGTAAATTTTTCCAACTTTTATGGGAAAGGACACAATTCAGACTTAAGTCTTGACCGCCCCATCCCCCAACTGATTTTATTAATTAAGTTAACTTTCGAATAACTGTGCATAAGTATATAATGGACCTCGTTGGTTTACATCTCAAATCTGTAATACAGCATAAAATATACGTGCAATAGTGAATGACATTCCAGTATACCGACCTTATGAAGTTTTTAAATGAAAAGACATATATAATTTTATGATATGCCGTGCCTATGCAAATACCCGATAATTTTACACGGGTATCCAAATACTGGGTGGCCACGAAACCCGATTGAAAAAATTCAAGGGTTTTCAAGGGTTCTTGGCAAGAAAATTCAAGGGTTATTGTTGAAAATTCAAGACATATTAACCGATCAAGTCTTTAAAAATGAACAACTTTAATCCTACAATTGCTACATGTACTACGAGCCAATTGCTACGAGCTAATTGCTACATATACTAAATGATAACCTGCAATGTTTCAAACTTACAATTTTACACCTGTTAATCTGTAAGATTATATATATGATTATATATATACAAATTAACAGGGAAAACTGCTAATCTGAAACATATAGAAGGTATCAAACGTATATGTGTAACAAGAGATCCTCTCAAGCAAGATCAAACGACGAACAGTTGCGTGAAGGTGTTGCTCGGAAGGTAAAAGCCGTGTTCCCTGTAATAAAATTAGCATTGAATCGGTTTTTGATATGTTATAATGCGCTGAGCATCTTAAATAATTCAAGGGTTGTCAGCAATATTTAAGGGTTTTCAAGGGTATTTTTGGAAATTCAAGGGTTTTCAAGGGTGAAAACAGCAATTCAAGGGTTTTCAAGGGTTGTGGCCACCCAGCAAATAAGGCAAACCAATCGCTGCCCAGTACTACTCTTATCTTAGTATCTTTGAAAACAGTTTTTAAGTCATCTCAATAAAGATAATTCTTATATATTTACGGTGTAAACAGAATAGCTAGTACAGAATACAATATGGACTAACATCATCTCACAAGGATATTGAATTATTTTCCATATTACAAATGACTCCCCAGACAAAATCACAGTTTGTCTGAGGACTACCAACCTGCTTTCGTCTCTGTGCCGGCTTGAATGATGATGACGTGAACTGGAACGCTCGTCAGATTTCCGATTGAGACTTCGCGACGACGCCCGACGACTAAAACGTAATAACAATAATTGTACCGCGATTCTGCTACAGGGGTACGGTGGACTGACCACTTAAGTCCCCTTAGGTCCCAACGGTCCCCCAAAAATCGAAGGCTGAGAGGACAATCAATTGAACAGGTTTAGGCCATAACTTAGAATCCAGTTATCGGATCCCGTTAAAAATAACACCATTCGATTTTAACCGCGTCAAATGGTGGGTAAAAATACAATTTTTAAGAGAATTTGTTTGGGTTCTCCAGTATGACGCTTGGGGCCAAAAAATCTAAAATTTTAAAAATTCGATTTTTTGGTTGAAATGATCAGGAGAGATCCCGAGGATCACAAAAATACCAAAATTTCCAGAATCTGACCAATTTTGGGCAAACGCGGGCTGGGGGATAACGGAAAAGAACCTAAAATATTTGCCGCTCAATAAAATCCTCCCCCTCCCCCGAACTCGGAGTCAAACTTGACTCCGAGAGCCCCCTATTGTCATAGGCCCGCCGGAACTTGCAATACTTTTGAATACGAGCATGTTTTGTGGCGGATTGCCTTTCTAGCGCAACGTGAATCAATCTACAGACCATTTACTCAGACAATCCGGGTCGTCCCATTGCACGCTTGCGGCGTAAAGAAGTTAGAAACGACGGTGAATTTAAGCTGCATCTAACGCAACACATTAACAAATACAAGAAACGGAGCTTCTACAACACTTTCGCCTCTGCAATGCACAAGTCCTCTTGCTAGTACAATGTTCTTTTCAATGTTTAATAGCCATCGTGCAAGACAACGAACAAAACAAAGTGATGAAAGAATTGTGTTTAGTATAGTAGTTTTAGTTTATTCTTTAATCTGGGCGGCGTATACGAACGAACGCAAATACTCTTCTTGTTCGTTCAACTAAATCCATGATTTAATCATGCATTTATGAGTTATGCCAAATATTTTCAAAGGTTAGTTACAACTATTTCTAATTTTAAAACGCGCTTTTCTGGCTTTAGTGGTAAAGTTTAAAGTCGTCGAATTTACGGAAATATGTAGCTTGGAGTGAAACTTCGTTTCCCCAACTTTAAAAATTTCCTCCAAGAATAAACGTAGGCGCCCCCACTTCACAAGGCTGTGAACAGGCTAGTGACTCAGCCCAGCAGAGTCGCACCAAATAAGTAATTAACACGTCGAAACCTGTGCTCGGTACCTCGTAATCAGTGGCTTAAAATACGTGTGACAACAGCCTAAAACATAATGTATCCATCCATTACAATTATATATCCAAATAAGATGTAAATACAATTATCTGTCAAAACTGAATGTAAATACAATTATATATATCAAAACATAAATTGAAAAAAAACTCAAAAATTTGTTTAGCTACCTCGGGCCAATGTCCATCAAAGATTCTAGTTTTTTTTCTAAATTTCCTTGTGACGGTACGTATATAAATTTGATATATAAGGCTTGATTCATTTGTTTGAAAGCCTATCATGTCAGAGTATGAACCTGATATTTGGGATTAAAAAATTTTGAGTGGTTAATTAGTAATTAGCTAATTAATTAAGCTTATGCAGCTAAAACAGAGAATTTTCCAATATTTGTGTTATTTATTCAAATAGAATCATTTCGATCAAACCATTATAGGGTTTTTGGGTCGAAGAATTCAAATATAATATTTTTACCAATGATAAAGCCCTATGCAATGTAGTTATTTGAAGAACATAAAATTGAGTACATTCGTAATGCCACAGCCCACGCTCCGCTCACAAATGTAGTTCCACTACCGACTAGTAATACTGTGTAGAAGATTTGTTAACCATTTCGATTGTTGACGGTAAACAATAGAGAATTTCGATTACAAATTTGAAAGACCACATGGAACAAAGGGGTCATTCAATGCCACCTCGCAATGTGCCATATATCCCAGTTACTATCAATACGAAAACTTGGTTGTGGTTTTATATTCGGCTTTCCACTAACGAAATGGAAAGAACATTTCCAAATTAACCAAATGGAAAGAACATTTCCAAATTAACCAAATGGAAAGAACATTTCTAAATTAACCAAATGTAAAGAACATTTCCAAATTAACCAAATGGAAAGAACATTTCCAAATTAACCAAATGGAAAGAACATTTCCAAATTAACCAAATGGAAAAAACATTTCCAGATTAACCAAATGGAAAGAACATTTCCAAATTAACCAAATGGAAAGAACATTTCCAAATTAACCAAATGGAAAGAACATTTCCAAATTAACCAGCAACAACTTTTTATAAAAAGTATGAGTCAGAGAAAATTGAAAGCTAAGTGCACAAATAAATACCTCTAGGACCGCGTAAAATAAAATAAAACTGTACGATAACTCATAAACCAAGTGATGACAATACTAAAAAGATTTTTTCAAGAGCAAGATTGTATTTGAAAAAACTCTCATTTGTCCAGATTTCGTCAAAACAATTCATATTGGTCCCATTTTATCACACACCTTTTGTCAACGTCGTGCTCCGTTCTCGCTCTCTCACGTTCTTTTTCCCTTTCGATCATCTCTCGTCTCCTTTGCCGATCTTCGAGCAAGATCGGCGATCTTGAGCGTCGTGGCGGAAATTTCCGAATCGGCTCAGGACTATAATCCCGTCGTACGTAGTCTGATTTACCAGAGCGCTTATCGCTGCCACCCTTGTATTCGTCCCGGCTGCTCACAGAAGAGTTGATTTGTTTTTCGTCCTGACCACTGTCCGCGGTAATGTCAATAAGTGGCGGCGTTGTCCTACTAGAAGTCTTTTTAGAAGATTTTCGCCTACTGCGTTCGTCGTGGCGATGGTGACTGCTACGGACATCACGGTGCGAACTTGGCATTGCGATCGAGCAATTTCGTTTTATATATTAGCCTATTTCAGCGCTTTAATCAGATAAAGCAAACTAAGAGACACATATAATGAAAAAATTTACAATTTTTCTGTTAGTCTAAAATATATATAAGTTGACATATTCGATTCGACAAATTCTATCGACATACACGCCCTTGCAAAATCATTGAAAATAGAAGTAACACCACCGATTATTTCGGGCTTATAGTTTTGGAAAAGAGTACAGTGAGATTCAGTTGAGAGACCACTAGTGATGGACAGGGATATCCGGATATTATCGACAAAATCTTGCAAACCCAATACTTCATTTTCAGAACTGTATAGATTGTGAGTTTTTCGGCTACCCTTCAGACTTATGGTTTACTAACACAAGGTGGCTGGTGGGTATTGGGTAGGAAGGAACCACCCTAACGTTGAGAATATTTAGATATAGAGCTGATGTAGTAGTGTCGTACCGTGGGCACAGCCCTCGTACAATGGATACTTCTGGCTATCGAAACGCTAGTTTGCCATTGTGATTTGTGCCGAGCAGTGGAGCTCGCCGTGCTTTTTTAATGCAACGGGACTAGCAATACTGGCTGCTGGGTGGCGCCGTATATGCGCCCTTATGCCACGAGTGTTTATAACCCATTTGTAGACACGTACAATTTATCGCTTCACTAACAATAATAAAGCCAATTTTCACAAAAATTATTAATATCGCTGCTAGAGTCCATTAATTATGCCCTTATATAGTAGCGCCGTTTCTAATTAATGTTTGAATTGGAGTGGAATGAGAGAGCGAAGCGAGCGAGCGGAACGAGAATTTTCCATTTTGGCTCTGGAGGAGGGGTTGAGGAGGTCCTGTCTGTGTGTGTCTGTCGCACCTGGATCTCGATAACGGTTGGGCGGATTTTGATGCAAGATAGTTCATTCGAAGCGCAATGGTCGATTTAGGCGTAGTGACGAAGCCCGATTTTTGATATTTTTCACGTGGAAAAAGTTATCGGGCAAAACGACGTCATTTTGGCCCATTTTTCGGGCACCCCCTCCAGTTTTGCGACTTTTCTCAATAAGTAAACAAGGTATCCGCAAACTAATAGGCCTATTCCATGTAGCTTTACCAGGGCTTTCAATGCCAATCTGGAGTCTATAAGCTTATAGTTAGCGTCAAATTTTATATTTGGTGAAATGGCGTGGGTAATGCACCTAAATGTGTGTTTTTTGTTGCTTTTAGTGTCTTATATGGGGTTTTCTGGGCCAACAAGCTCATTGCGAGTGTAAAAAACATTGTGTGGCAAATATTTTTCACACTTCTGCTTCATACTTGGTATGAAAAATGAGATTTTTTCAAGTTTCGGTTTGAATTCTTGAACGTTCCTTTTCACGGTCAATTTAGGGTTTTATTGAATTATTAAATTGTTATTTCATTGTTTTTGTACTCGTTGTATGATGTTTTGTCTACTGAATACGTTGGCTATCAAAAGAGGCGGGCGTAACTATGATTCATCACTCACGGTTTATATAATGCTGCACCTGCGTACTGTGTGTAGGCTTTGTTTGTGTGTGCTTTCTACAACAGACTTCGTGAGATTGTTCTTACCACTCGAATTATGTCTTGCTCGCAAGAGAGCTTCACTAGTAGTATTAGTCATAGTATTTCAGGTACACTTTCAGAAGCTTAGGTTATAAAGTTAACAATTACTGTTTTCTATAGCGTTTCGCAACTTTCGATTTCGATTACAAAACAGTTAAGTAGCAGCTCTGATGGTTGTACAGCAGACATACCTGGCGTCAATAGTTTATATATGGAGCATAATAGTGTACTGCTTTGTACAAAATACCAGAACCTGTACTGTTCTATAGCCACCGAACAAGAATATGACAACTTGAACAGGTAAAATATTGATCGGAAGTCTTGTCAGTAACAGCTGAAAGTACAGCTGGTTCAGTAGTCAATTCTGGATCGCAATAGACGTATGGCACTGGAAAAACATATTTTCGGATTTAGTAGGCCATAAGAGAAAGACATGGGGAATAATCTAACAACAGGGGGATTTGGAAAGTGGATGGGTCCCCACAGTGGATCATTGGTTTATTTCGTGGCTCACTGCCAGCGGTCAGATGCGGAATACCTAACGGATATTTTTTGGCTTGTCCTCAGCCTTACGAAAAGTGGGAGGTGGGAGAACTACGGTGGCCCGATGTTTTTTTCTGGAGGAAATTTGAAAGTGAGGGATAATGATAACTTTGTTGACTGTATTTATCTTGACTTATCGAAAGCCTTCGATAAAGTTCAACATAACCGTCTTTTGTATAAGCTGCAAGCTTATGGAGTTGGGGGTAATGTTCTGGCTTATATTCAAAACTTTCTTTTCAATCGTAAACAGTATGTAGTTGTTGATGGCGTTTCCTCTGCTATTGCAAATGTTGAAAGTGGCGTCCCCCAGGGGACTGTTCTTGCCCCTACGCTATTTTTGTTTTTCATTGACGATCTTGATTCTTATATCAACTGTTATGTAGGCAATTTTGCTGATGACACTAGGATTGCTTCAAAAATACGCCGTGGTATGTACGATGCTGATACTATTGCGTTTCAAAATGATATTCATAATACTGCACGTTGGGCAGCGGAAAATTTTTTAACATTTAATGCATCTAAATGTTAAGCTATATATTTTGGGTATAACAATCCATCGCATACGTATAGTTTGAACAATAACACTATTGAAACGGTTTCAGTCGTTAATGATTTAGGTGTGTATGTTTCCGATAATTTGAAGCCTTCGGCTCATGTCATACAAGTTGTAACTGCTGCATTTCGCATTTTACGTACAATTATCCGTAGCTTCAAACCACTGACTAAAGCTATTTTTTTACCTTTGTATAAGTCACTTGTCAGATCAAGGCTGGAATATTGTACAGAGGTGTGGAGCCCATGGACTTTGCGCGATATTATGTTGATAGAAAGAGTCCAACGGTACGCAACAAAACAGGTCTTGGGGCTTCGAAATGTTGAGTACCACTCTCGTCTTAGGATCCTTGGCCTTCAGCTTTTATCCACGCGTCGGAAACGCCAAGATATGATACTTCTATACAAACTTTTTAACGGTTATTTCAACTTTCATGTCTACGACCTGGTTCATCCTGCGTTTGTTGTTGGTACGCGAGGACATGCCCTAAAATTGCGTCATCCTCAAATTCCGCGCCTAAATGTGGCCCGCAACTTTTTCGACCATAGAGTCGTAGCTATGTGGAACAGTTTACCCCGCCAAGTGGTTACCGCCCCCTCCCTCGCTGTGTTCAAACGTCGGCTCCACACCTTAGAACTGTTTTGTGATGTCTAAACGTGTTCTGCCTTCTGCTGTTTACGATTACAGGCATTGCTATTACGAAGACAGCCGGTGTCGGTCACCGGCTTTATTTCTGTCGACAGTGTATACAATGGAAACCAGAAATCTCGTAACATGCAATATGATGGCTGTCGACAGATCAAGAAGTATCAAGAAGTAAGTAAGAAGTGAGGGGATCAAATTTTGTTTCAAAATACTAAATATTTTCATGTAGTTTTACCGCCGTACATGTACTTCCAAGCAATAAAACGACGTTTTATCGTTAGAAATAGTGGTAATGTTAAAAAATATTTTGCATACAAAAATTTGCAGACATGTTCGGATTTAGTTGACCATGGCGGACAGACATTGGAAATAATTTCACGAACATGGGGGATTTGGAAAGTGGATGGGTCCCCCACAGTGGATCATTGGTTCATTTACATCGACTTTTCCATAAAATAATATGGTAGAAATAAATTGCGCAAAAATACGATTATGGTTACATTTTTTCATCTTAACTAGTATCTCACAACAAAAACAAATTTTGGGATATAAAAAAATTTTTGGATTCAGTTGAACGTGGGTGGTTTCGGCGGCCGAGTGAGGAGGACGGACATGGAGAAAATCTCACGAACATGGGGAGATTCGGAAAGTGGGGTTGCCCCAATCCCCCACTGTGGACAGGCCAGTGTTCGGTAAACAATTACGCTGTAACTCCGTAGGTATATAGCAGGGAGTAACCGGAATTCCGGTTCGGGCGAAAATCGTGTTCCGGTTGCGGTTCCGGCAAAGGGCAAAAACCATACCGCAACCGGAATTCCGGTTTAAAAATTTTGTTTAAAATTTTCCACGTTTTTTGCTTCATCCTGTAATCCAAACATATGTAATATATTATACAATGATCACGCTCCAATACAACCAAGCAAAAAAAAAGATTAACTAACCAATTTGCCCTGTGAAACTTAAGTATGGCACATAATTTGAGCAGGAATTTTTCATAATAACATGCTGGAGTTTGTTAAATCAAAGCCAGGTCGATGCTTGTAGCAGCTATTTTACACATACATAAGTCTGTGGGATACGTTTGAATTAAACCGGTCCAACTCGGTAACAGAGTATAGCTTGCGCAGAAGTACTTAGGGTATGCTTGGCTAACATAAATTGCGTCAAGCAAAAGCTAGTGCTTGTAAACTTGGCAAATCAGTCTAAACTGAAGTAAACTAACGGTGTCTGCAACGCAGCTAGAAACTGCTTTCTTGGCAATGAACTGTATTTATTGAAACTGTGCGAGCAGCATCACAGTGTGTCTCATTTATAGCATTCTGATTAGAAAGTTATAATCATTATGATCTAACTGACGGGCACTGTTTGTCCAACGCTAGCCTAAACAGTGTCTCTGACCACTGATCAGAAAATTACCTTCTATCTATTATTTTCTCTTAGAATCACATAAACCAATAATTTTAAGTTTCCTACAGAAGAACATGCAACAAACGTATGTGTAGTAAAGGGAGGCGACTGGAGACAGAGCGAAAGTGCGTATTCTACGCTCCAAGCTTTGTAAGCACATTCGATTTGACGCAGTACGTATACGCAATGGTGTATAGTGGAAGACATTTTGCGCTCTGAATGTCTAAAAACCTACATATTTGATCGATAAATAAATATTATTAGCTTCCTCAGTCTTTAAAGTTTCAGAAAGGCAATAATACCATCGCAATACATTAAGTTTAATGTAAAAGTTATTTTTAATGCATTTTAAATCCACTATACCTTCATTTCTTCCGTCATCTGTTTTACTGCATATAAATTTCGAAGACCAGGTTCCGGTTCCGGTTTAAATGGACGGTTCCGGTTGCTGGTTCCGGTTCCGGTAAATTTGGGTTCCGGTTATTCCCTGGTATATATTTGCAGCAGCTTAGATGCTGTGCGAGTCCATGGCCTACGCCGCAGCTAATCGCTCGGCTTCGGTCACGCAGGGGACTTGTTATGAATTTGCGGGGCTGCCGTAGCAGCCTTATGACTATCACCACAATCTGCTATGGTCAAAGCAAAATTTAAGAAACCAAGAAAACAATAAGCAAAATTAAACGTATCTAACGAGCTCACGAAATACGTACTGAACTACACAAGGTTATCACCTAGGGTGGTTTAAATTTAGAAAAATTTATAAATTTTGAACTGAGAAAGACGATTGGAGAATTCTGTTTTGTTTGTTTGTGGGGTGGAGTGATGGGGATTGGACGGAAACTTACTATAGGAACACTACAAAATTAAAAATATAATTATACAACAACAAAAACGCCATACCCCTAGCTACGCGAAAACAAGTCAGAATTACTATTGTTAAATAATAAAATTAGTATATATAATATTAATATAAAATTAAATTATTTGTGCGCGCTGGTATGGTATTTATGGTTACAGGCACGCCAGCCGTGGTTAAAGACCATTAATGTGATTTACCACCCTCATGCATGCATGCCGTAGTTCACGAAACAAAAACAAAAGCAAAGGTACTACCCCAACCCAGTACTCGAAAACTTTTAACTCACTGCTCACTCAAGTTGACCTCAAACACTATTTGAAACATGATAGAAATATAGAGCAAATGCAAAGGAATGTACGACCCCAACCCAGTATCACAGGTATACTTTTTTACATTCTATTAATTAACTGACAAACCTACGTATGACACCCCGACAAGCTGAAAAATATCGTCTATTTTTGTAACATAACAAACTACTATAGGCAGATGTAAGAGAAGAGGTTTCCCTCCCACTTTTGACATAATATTCATTTCTTCTTTAAAATTTATCTTACCATAAAATATATGGCAGCGCTCTGCGAACGCTAGTAAGCATGCCATGCGGACGATTATTGATTCTTGGGTCGTATGAACGCGTTTCAGAAGCAGAACATTGCCGTAAATAAAAAGTCTCGTCTGTACCATAGGAACTGAATAAAATTTGTATTTGTATTTGTAAAAAAGTACGAAATTCTTGCAAGTTTCCCATAAGTGAATTTAAAGTTGGGTGATGCACGGAACACACGAGACAGGATCACCAGACAAGTGAGTGCCCGATGCCAACCCAGTAAGTGATGAGAAAAATCGGTAGAGATGGAAAACAGAAAGGGGAAAGAAAACGAAAAATTGTAAAATTTATTGAAAAAGGAGGATAGTAAAGATGGGAGAAGGAGGCGGAAAAGAAGTATAAAACGGGAAATTGTGAGGGATGGTTGGAAGCAAGAGAATATAAATGAAAAGAGTATAATGAAATAGGATGGGAGGAGTATAATTTAAAGAAGGGAAATTGGAAAATTTTGTAAGTTTTATTTTAAAGGGAGGGATGAGCAATGGTGTCACTAAATCTGCGATTTCATGCATAAAAAAGTATATATATCAAGCCTATAATCTGTAACTCTGTGCTGCCGCCTGTTATTTTACTTTCAGCGTGACGACACCAGTGACACCACAATTGCCGACTGCTGCAAAGAAAGGGTTACATCAATGTTGTCCGCCTCCAGATATGCTTCGTACAAGCAATTGCATTTAGATTATCGTAATATATAAAACCTAAATGCAATTAGAGCAACTGCGATTGGATTACTTTGGGAAGGTTGACGAACGAGACCGAGAGAACCGAGAATCATGTGCATATTGACTTTGAAATAAGCAGCGACATATCGACACTAGTAGCACAAGTGGCACTGACGTGCGAAGCATCACTACCACCGCTACCAACACACAAATAAACGAAGGTATAACGACCATAATCAAGAACAATTATTGTATCATAGTCACCACATTTACCAACATTAACAGTACCAACAACATTATCACCATCATCAATGCTAACAATGGCACCAACTAGATAGGTGTGGTCGAATTACTGCTTTTGCCACGACAGTCGCCAACATCAAACCTACGAAGCCGACGGAAGGTTGCCATTGACGAAGTGACGTCCCTCAATGACCACTGGGCCTTTGACTTCAACGAATTTTTCGAGTGTTGGACGAAGTCGACGAATCTAACGAGAAGAACTTTTATTCTTTGTGATAAATGGAAAAGGGTTGGAAAGTATAGGGAAGGGAAGGAGATAAGGGTAAAAATTATCTTTGGAAAAACATGGTGAGGCGATTTTCGAAGCTGGTCTGGGTTGCTGAATAAATTGCTAAAGCAGAATCACG
Organism: Trileptium ribeirensis; assembly: GCA_030248225.1. Lineage (NCBI taxonomy): Eukaryota > Metazoa > Nematoda > Enoplea > Enoplida > Thoracostomopsidae > Trileptium > Trileptium ribeirensis. The sequence goes on from JASANE010008659.1 coordinate 14,920, forward strand.
CGCTTGAATTTTAACTATTAACAACTGTGACACTACTCCGACGGTATAGATCTAACATGCGCCATAATTTTAAAACAATATACGATTATCCTTCCTAGTCAACAAGCATTTCCAGTACCAAAGCTCAATAGGATACTGGTAGCAAAAGATACTGGTACTTTTTCTGCTAGAATACCTTCAGAACATACCTTCAGATTGTTTAGGAGCGCAAGTCCGGAAGACATTTTATCGCGCCCCCCTCAGTTGCATTTTAAACGTGTCTATGGTACGTGACATCTGTTATGGTATTAGACAGATCGTTTAGACAAATATTTTCGAAAATGTTTAAATTATGAATTTCATAAATTCAAACACTGTATAGTAAACGGTAAAAAGCGAAAAATCCAGAACGAAAGCGGACACACGTTCTCGATCACTAAATCTAACTCAATTTAACTTAAAATATAATATATTCAAATTACGCGATGTCCGAAAAACATGTAGGATTCCGGCTTTAAAATACACAAATGCCAATGCAAAATAAAATTACTCCCTATATCTGTTAATAGGCCAAAATTTTCAAAAAATATAATTTTCAAAGTTTTCATGTAACTTTTTGAGTTTTATCCTAGTCATGGCCTTACAGGAAACGTAAAAACATAAAACATAAACTTTAGACCTGGAACTGTAGCTAAGCAAGCTACAAGTCAATTTGTCCAAAATTCATGAAAGTAAAAATATAAAATATTATATCCGAAGTTTCAAAGTCTCTAAAGTTAGTGGACTCAGCTGGGTTAGATAATGATATAGAAGAGAGCACCACGAAACGGTCAGGGTGATAAAGTAACGATATTTCTTGGAACTCATAATTTATCTCAATTTTGCTAAAATTTTCTTTATTTGTGCAAAATTCGCGAGCTTTTTTATTTTTCGCCACTTTTGTTAAAATTTTACTCAAGTTTTGCGATTTTTGGCAAAAAATTTCTTTCGCCTTGGCCGCGCTTGGTATTGAAGACGGTGCTAAACCTTGCGGTATTAACAAGCTTGAGAGGCCGTCCGACACCTTCAGGAGGATAACTTCCTTACGCCCAATAAACAACTGTAACGTAAATATTAAATACATATCAAAGAGCAACAAAATTCAAATTTATATACATTTGATTTTGAAAATTCTGCAGCTAATTGCAGTTGTTTATGCAGTATTCTTGTAATTTGTGAAAAGATGCTAGTTTTAATTTATTTTGCAGATTGGCACATATGAAAAACTACATTTACAGAGACACCACTTCCACTTCCACAATAATTCACCTGCTACACATTCAAAATGTGCCCCAAAATTCAAACAGGGATCATTAAACAACATCAAACATATTAGTGAACATAACACTCCACAATGTGTGCGGGTGAAATTTATTGCCACTTCTATTAAAGATTTAACGAGGTCAGTAATATTGTAAAGACCTCGCTCCATTTCGCCGAACGCCATCCCTCCTCCGACCGGTTGAGCCCCCAGGTTTCGGATCTTCAGCTTACATGATTCTTTGGTCACGGTGAAGAGCTAACAACTACTTAAAGTAGTTTAAACCTAGTAGAAAGCGCTTGGTAGCTGGGAGCATATGCGCTAATTGAGGGTGCGGTGCTGTCTAAATAAAGTGGACTATTGGCATCGGTAAACATTACCTCACTTATACTTCTGAAAGCGACTGCACAAACCATATCTGTTGTCGCTCGAACCATCAATACTTTGGTGGAATATTACGAAGGGAAGAGTAACTGAACAATTCGAAGTTTTAGAGAACGCAAATTCTACAATTTCGTGTTCATAATTACAAATAAATATGTCGGGGACCAGATAAGTTGATGGAGAGGTATCTAAGGCTAGTTTCGTAAAATCATAGGCGTCCATGGGGGACAAGCATACGGTTAATCACATAGTCGACCCTCTCCCTCCCCATGATCTCTCCCGCCCTAGCGCGCGCGAAATTTTTTGGCAATTTGAGAACAAAAATAGAATTGCAAATGCATTTCTTAAGTATGTTTTTCAAACAACTTTAATGTGTGTTTCATCTTCCCCATCTTGCCCCGTTCTTACGAAATTGTTCTCTAGTTTTGTTCCTGATGTTGCAGCACGTGTTAATATTTTTAAACAAGGTGGAAGACATAATGGAGAAGGGAACATTTTTACTAGGGTTGGTCTGCCTTGGTTGCAAAGTAGATAGAATCATGGACAGCACTTACCCTAATGTCATCGCCGTAATGTATGGAAATCAATGTACTAATTGAGAGTCATTACTCTGCGAAAATTTAGAATCTTGTTGAAAATTCAGAGTGATAGATATTGAAAGCAATGATAACTTACAATATTACTATAAAAAAGTTACTACCAAAACGGAAGGCATGATGGAGAAAGAAACAATTTATATACCAGAATAGTCCTGGTTTGACGGTGGCATCCATCATAAATAGAATCATGGATACGCACCGACCGTGGTGTCCGTTTTCGCCATCATTCATGAAGATCTAAGTTGAAGATGAGGGTCGTACTCACAAGCTATATGCAGATTAAGTTTTGCTCCATATTTAGGGCCGAAACATAGCAGTCTAGGCTAAGGTTCTTATATAAGCTATACGCTATAGCCATAAGACCCTCGAGCTCTGGCACTGAACTGCTTCTACTTTGGGAGTATTTAATTAGGGATAATTTAAAATACGATAGAAAAGTATAGTTGATATATGGTGGTACTGTCCCATGTCTGGTTATGCGGCGTTCACGTTATAATGTCCCCAACGTTTGGAACCTATGTACCCCACACAGTGTCAGACACACTGTTGACAACAGGGTGTCTTAGACACCCCATGTTTTTAATAAAGTTTTCAACGGTAGCTAGCTACGCGTATTACCACTTGCCGACAGTGTCAGGCACACCGTGTCTTCTGGCAGTTTTATTGACACTGTTCGGAATTATTTGAGCAATGTTCATATGGGCTAGATACAAATATCGAGAATTTAGGAGAAACTCAACAGGACAGCTGACTAATAAACCGCATTCGCTACAGACGGTGTCCGTTATAGTTAATTCGCACCAAATTGGTAGCTAAGGGTGTGTACGACACTGTCTAGAAAAAATTTAGTAGTTAAGGGTGTGTCGTACACCCTTGGCATTTGATTTACGGTATGGGTGTCACCCTGACTGTCTATACGGTAGGGTCGCGACTACAGGGGGTCAAAAGTTCCAAACAGCGGGGACATTATAACGTGAACGCCGCATTATTTATGTTTGTCCTAGTAAATACTGATTTATAAATATATATTCTGCCCATCAAAATCGAAATGTAGGAAATTTTTTTAGTATTTAATCATACATGCCGACGGTCGGTCATGCCGGGGGGGGGGGCTAGAGGCCTCCACGGGGGGAGGGGCGTGGGTCGCGGCCATCTCGGGGGGGTCACACCCCCTGGCCTGCCAAATTTGTCTAGGGGGGTCGGTCTCGTGAGGACCTTTTTTGTTTTTTTTGATCGTCGGATGTATATTTTTCACCTACGTGTTCAGTTTGTCTACATGCACCGCAACAAACGCGAAGGCGCACATTGCGCACGTTTTTTCACCGTATTTGTTGATCTACAGTAATTCTTTCGGTTATTTTAATCTATCTCTGCCTTAACTGGTGCCGATTCGGTCCCAGAACGCTCGTTAGGACCATCAAAGACACTTGTTGATTTAGCTGTCTCTGTTAGAAAATTTTTTGGTTGAAAGTTGTCTTCCCCGGTATATTTCAAACTATTATTTGTATATACATGCCTGTTTCAGAGCTGAAAAATCATGCTAGATTAGCAACAGAATTCAGAATATGTTCCAGCACGAATAACCTTCATTAAAAGAAAGCAAAGTAGTTTTTTAAAATTGGCAATAGATATTGGTCTTCGCACAGCCCAGCGTGCGACTATTTAAATATTAGAGTGCTGTTCACAACATAAATTATTGGTAATAGTTTCCGGTGGTAGAAACGAACCCGCTGAAGCAGTTAAACAAAGCATCTCTATGCATATAATAATTTGTATTGTAATTGTAGATTATTTGAGCAATCACTGATCTCTCAAATAGGAAATCTCTCAAATTCAGAAACAAATGAAATGACAACTAAGTAAAAATTGAGCAATTTCATGTGGTATGGGTCTGTGGTATAAGAAAGCTCGCCCGTGGCTTTTGTCTGCTGAGCTATCGGGTGCGACTCCTACGGCGATGGAGTGTTCCAGTGCTATCTTAGTGCTGAGTTCGTGGTTAATCCACCGTGGACCATAGCAGACATTCAATGTCTAAATCTAGTTAGTATATAAATAAGTATTTCGGTTAACTTTTATTTCAGGGAATGACGTCTTTCAACAAAAAGCTTTCCACAAATTTACAGCTGCATATGTACCACTAGCAACAAGCAGGCACAATTTGCGCAAGTGTTGTGCTGCGCACCCCGGGGAGGGGGGTGCTGCGCACCCTCAGGGGGGGTAAACCCCCTTGGACTTTTCGGCCTCAGGGGGGGTCCGGAGCTCAGGGGGGGTTACCCCCCTACCCCCCCCCTGCCGGCATGAATGGTATTAATCAATCAGATCGATATTACATTTTTAAATTAGTACAGACATATAGGCAGATCTAAGACGCGAGGTTTGACCCCATTTCCTGCCCTTACATTATTAATTTCTCTATGTGAATTTTCTACCTTATTATGCGCATGTATGGCAATGTACATGTATGGCAATGTATGGCAATGTTCTGCGCACGCTAGTAATCATGCTGTGCGGACGACGCTTAATGAATTCTCATTCTTGAGTCGTATGAACTCGTTTCAGAAGCAGAACACTGCAGTAAATGTAAAGTCTCGTATGTACCATAGGAACTTGATAAATTTGTATTGTATTGTATTATTTATATAGCCTTAAGCTCAGCAAACACACAAGCCACACCCAAAACACCCCCCCCCCCCCCCACCACACCCCCAACGCAAATCGATACAAATCGACGACCATTGTTGTCCGGTACAAAGGTGAATACAAAGGTGAATACAATCAATGTATTATTTCATATATGGACCTAGGTCCGAAGTCCCGCAAAGAGAGTAGTCGGTTTCTCGGGAGAGGCTTTTGGACTTCTCAGGGATATAGGTGGTTGGCGAGCGCGTTGCAGCGCCCTCGGTGTCCCAAGCAGCAGTTATGGGCCGGCGTCTACGATGCCTCTCGGATGGGGGGGGGGGGGGTAGCGTGACCTTCCTCGAGAAGGGGGCCTCAGGGGTTAATCATCTTCTACGCAACCATATAAGCATGTATGATTATTGCTAACGGCCATTTTCAGCTTTTGTCCGCTTGAATACACAACAGTTTTTAACCAAAACTTAAAGAAAATTAAGGTACCACCTAGTAAAGTGTGTGAAAACCTTCTGGTTCTTGGCGGTTCTTTTTAGTGGGTTAGAGCACGCCCGACGGATGGACACAACCCTGACGAACTAAATAAAGTAGAAAAATAAACATTTCAATTTCTTACGCTGCATCAATGTACAGTATGTTGCGTTGCTGTGAAATTTTATTTGTTTACATTATGTTTGTATAGTTTCTGGAATATTATTACATAGCTAGTATTTACTTTTCCCATTTATGCCATTTGTAGGTGTTCCCCAGGCTGGTTGTTCACGGTTTAGGAATCAACCAGGCTCCCAAGGAGGTTTCCGATCCAGACCCGCCCAAAATCCCCAAAATTACTTAAAAATCCCGGGTTGATCACCAAATCCCTTATTATATCTCTCCCTCCCTTTTGCTTCCATGGTTTTCCTTTTTCTTTTCTTTCTAATTTTTTTGTTTTCGTTCTTTTCGTGCATAATTTGCACTTGTTTTTCTTTTAGATGACTTAACGTTAGCTTTGTTTCTTTAGTTTTTGTTAGTCTAGATTCGGTTTTCGACACGTAAGGTGATCTGCAGCGAAAACACGTTACTTGCAGTTCTTTAGTTACAACAGCGGTTCTAAACGAATATTCTTCACTATCTGTTAGCTATCGACATGTTACTTATCGGGTTTATTGTTCTTATGATTATAGTGATCACCTAGGTAGCATGCTACGAATCTTGAAATTATTAACGAAGTTTTGTGTTCTTTATGAAAAGTTATCTGGTTTTAAATGGTCTTGATTATGGTTTATGGCTTTTGATGCGTGCACACCAGACATTGATTCTACCTATAAAGGAACCTCACGTTATTTATCTGGGTCTAAACTGGTTTAGCCTTGTTACAAATTAGCGTTGAGTTACAAAACAACCTCATAATTAGGTACTTACTACTCTAATAATTTACGTATTCTTATTATCAATCCCAAATAAAATTTAGTCGAGCACGAGCGTAATCCTAAACAATAACGGTATTTCCCTTAGAGTTCGAAGTGAATTACCATAACTGAGCAATACTCCGTGGAGTTAGTGGGAAAGGAAGCACGTGAGTATACCTTGGGTGAGTTCGTGACGTGGGAGACCAAGTAATAAATTGGGAACTTGAGAGTAGCTGCCACTACTCAATCGTTATAGCGGTCCTAGCTAGCCGTCCGGAAGCTGGAACACTAATATAACGGCACGTAATTAGCGTTATTCTAAGATCCTAGGATAAGGTAATCAAACGAAGGTACGGGTCTAGCCGTCCGGAAGGCTTAGTACAAACCCACAAGGGAAGGTAATAGTATCAATTTTAAGGAACTATCAGCGTAAATCTAAGACCGCAGGATAAAGTAATCAAATAAACGTACGGGTCTAGCCGTCCGGAAGGCTTCGTACGAACCTCACAAGAGGAAAAGTAATCAATACTTAACCTAACACCAACTTATCAGATAACTATTTAGAATAATAGTGCGCTCAAAGTTTGAGTTGAGACCAAAAAGAAAACAAGGCTTGTCTAGTCCAGACCTAAAACGAAAGTGGAACAGTACAAATTTTAAAGTGAGTGGCTAACAATACCGGACCTTAGGCGGGGTGCACAAGTGATACATGTAGCACCGCGCATATTATCTGAAACTGGCCATGTATGAAAATCAGTATTCGATTTTAATTTTGAATAAAAGTTTTAACATCGTCTTTACTGACTTGGTGTTGAAATTATCCTCGGAGCAAATCGAATTAGACACGCCGCGCGCTAACCTAGTCAAGGCGTAGAGAGAAAAGATACGCGAGACAAAAGTAAAGACGTTCATAGTCATTATATCCGCCGGCATTCTACTGGTCACACGTCGAAATCCACATCTTTTGGTGACAAATCCCGTCCCAATTTAATATCCAATAGCCGTCATAATAAAAATTAAGCCCATACCCTCCAAATAAAATCCCTCAAACCCCATCTAAACCAAGCAAAATAACAGACGGTCTGGTAGGCTACTAAGGATCTCGTGGGCCTAAAAACCACAAAATTCTTTTCCCAAACTAGAATTCATGATTTTTAAAAATTTTAGTTATTTTTGCTTCCACCCCTTTATGTTCTCGATTTTCTTAAATTTTATCCTAAGTTATTTATTCCTAACCTAATTTGCATAAAAATGCAGTAATTTTAAGTATTATTCTTAAAAAAGTTTAATATTAGCTACCCTAGGTTTAAGTTTTAGCTTTGTATTAGTTTTGAGCTGTACGGTTGACATCACGGAAGTTGATTGCATCGGAGGCGAAAGAACTTCGCCAGAGTTTTTTTATTATTGTTATTAAATTCATTGATTAATAAGCTACCACATATATGGTAGCTTACACGTGTTTGTTAGGGGTTCACTAGGCTACCCAGGGTGTCCAAGCTCCAAAAACCCTAAACAATCCCTTTTTTGGTCCCGGGTTTTCAAAATTTCATTTATTATACCCCTCCCTGCCTTCTACATCCTTGTTTATATTTGTTTTGTCGTTTCGTTGTTTTCGCTCAGATTATGCCTAATTTGCATAATCTGCTTTTGTTTTTCTTAATATAGTTAGTTTCTGTCTTTTCGTTTTCTTCAGTTTTTTTAGTTTACTTTAGCTGGAGTTGGAGTTAAATTCTATCGCAACAGAGTTCTTCCGGCTTTTACACTAATATTAGATATAGATTAATATATAGATATAGTTTAATATTAGATTAGACTTGTGTAACGGTGTGATAATTTGCACAGGTCCTAATAGTAGGACCCTTTGCATCACCGTGTTGTAATTCTTATAAACCTAGATCAAACCTCTGAGTTGCAACACAAAAGCTATTAATTTACTCAAACACATAGTCCTACCATTAGTAACTGCTAGTTGTTGAGCACATAAGAACCTTTCCCTAGCGTCACCCCATTTTTTACATATGAAAACAAAATGTTCAGACGTTTCAGCTTCCTGACGACAGTATTCGCAGAGACTACTTTCTCTCAGTTTCATAACCTTAAGATGGGCATTTAAAAGATTATGCCCAGTTAAAACATGTATAGCAATCCGCAGTCTATCTTTGTTAAGCTTCCATAAGAAGCGAGATCTCCTATAATTGACTTCAGGAAAGAAAATCCTTGTCTGCCTGCAATTTATTCCCCCTCTCCACCGTCTAGCTTGTTGTCCAAACAGAGAACGCACCAGCGAAGTCTTCACAATAGAAGAGGAAACTGGAACACAAGGTTCCGGCCCAGACACATTCAAGGTTTAATATTACAACGTAAAAGACTGCTGTA